>LPNX011084326.1:300642-410567 GCA_001517045.1 Pseudotsuga menziesii
TCTAGTAGTTGTCCTTTGGGGGTTGTTTTCTCGGCATTCAATGTATTTGAATTGCTCTTTCTCTCTTGTTTCTATGTCGGGTATGGGCGCATGTATGCCTGGTAGAGTCTGTTTGGTGTGAATTTTGTCTCATCCTACCTGTTTGCCTTGATTTTATGCACCTTTTCTTCCTATACGCGGGTTTTTGACTTACAGTCGCGTATACATGCGGTTTCCTCTACGATTTCCACGTATACACGCAGGTTTACTGTGAACAGTCGTGTATACCCTTGCTTTTGCATTTTTGTGGAAGATAATTGGTTGCTGGGTGAATTCTGTTAGTTGCTGAGTCTCCTTTGGCACTGCCTGAGTCTGTTTAGACCTTTGTTTCTAACAAGAAACGATTTTTTTAAGCCTAAACTTTTTTTTTTTAGGAAGTTCTTGTCATGGCATTTTCGATTTTTTGTTTGAGATTAGTGCATTAGAGTTAATTTACCTTAGTGTTTTTCTTGAATGTTGTTTGGGTGTGCTTGCAGAGTCTAGGGGTCGTAGAAACATTCTTTTGATTTTTGCATCTCTTTTATTTTCAAAAAATCCAAAAACATTTGCTTATCATCATGCATTGCATTTTTCACTTTGCATTGTACTTGCACTAGAACTAGATTTGCTTTGGAGTACTAGTTAGGACTTCATATAGGAAAATTTGCATTCATCATTTGAAGAAAAATTGTGCATTTCATGTAGTAGCATACCCTGTTTTCATGGACACAATGCATTTGAATTGATTGTTAGGTGTGCATTTTACTTCATGTTGTGTCATAACACCACTAGTTGCACGATCATATCCCTTTTTTGAGTAATAAAGCCAACTAAAATCAACGCTAAATAAAATTAACTACACTCTTTTCTTTTCTAATGTGCACCAACAAGCTTAGGTTTTAGGATCTTGGAATAGTTCATTGTAAGTCAATTCTCCAAGATCAGTAAACAACAACATCTAGGTGTCTATCCAGGTGAGTGTGTGAAATCCTTGGTATAACCAGTGTTTCTCAGGATCCTCCTCTCAAAAGGGAGTTAAGCACGAGGCAGTGTGAGCGGTTATTGATTTGGATGACCCCTAGTCATAACTGAGTAGCACCGAAGATATTTCCAGGATTGTATTCGTATCTAGGGGCTCTTTCAAGAGTTTCGAGCTTTGCTACCCTGCCCATATGGTCAATCCCGCCTGCGACTGTCTGCCTGAGCATTGATTACATTGAGGTGACCTTAGTGGCCTTACCTAGGATATCGAGGGGGTACTTTGCAGGGGTTATTCTGCAGGTGCCCTGACCAGGTTGGGGTCAGACAGCATAGTCGTTTTACATGTTGAAGCTGAGGGCCACAATAATTGGTTATGTACCTCCGCTTATTGTGTATGGGAGTCTCAAGCCTCTCCTAGGTGAGACATACCTACTTCATTCGGGAGCTCACTTATCCATCCCTTGTTTGCTTTCATTTGGCTTTAGATTTTATTAGTGATTTCTCTGTGCACGATAGTTGGCCTAGGGTTTACGTAAATAGAGATTCTTTGCTATTTTTTTAGTCATTGTGGACTCAAGTGCGGTTCCTCACCGTTCTCGTCGTTTAGTAGGACTTCCACCTTCTACTTCTCCTCCTCATTTGGGAGAGAGACCTAGACAGTCCAGGAGGACTATGTCACACATTGATTCACACACCATGGGAGACCATTCAGAGGATATTCCTGAACCATCTCCTCCCATTCATGTAGACGATGGGGATTTTACTCCTACTTATGATCCTTCACTCGACTTAGCTGAGTTAGGTCCTGTGATTTCTGAGATAGGAGCCATGCACGATAGACCTACTCACTCTAGGGCGGATTCTCCATTGACGTGTTACCGGTATGGAATGTTGGAGGACGTCGAGACTCATTTTGAACCTGCCAGCACTAGCTATGGTAGTTATGCTATGTCTGGTTTCCCTACACAGGATTTGACATTTCATATCGAATATGACTTTGAGCCTAACACTATGCCTGGGGGAACTCTCATTCCTTACCATGCAGATAGGTTTGGGAGCACTAGTCACATTGCACCTTCCGTCCCAGTGGTGGAAGCTACATCATATATCCCTCCTAGGTCTAGGGCTAGCGATCCGATTAGGATACCAGATCTAAGACAAGTGACGATAGGCGGTAACACGTATATTATTACTCAGATTCCTTCATCCTCGATCCCTATTTCTTCAAATGTACATCCTCCACCTTATTCACGTGGTCCTTCGAGCTGATATATGGCTACAAGCCAGGTCCGTACTGCAGTTACTAGACCTATTGTGTCTCAAGTTCACATACCACCTGCTGCTTCGGGAGGTTATGTTCATGCTTCTAGAGGTCATATTACTACTTCCACGGCATATATCCCTACTTTCGGTATGTATATTCCTACTTCCAGAGCATATCTTCCTACCTACGGAGTGTCTCATGGGGCATCGCAAGCGATTATCTATGGACCCTATTATGGGACGCAGTATGGACAGGGTTCGTCACCTTATGGAGGTGGGTATCAACAACCTGCTTACTCTCCTAATTATGGCTTCGTAGCTCCTATTAGTCAAGGTCCACCGTACTATGGTACTTCCACGCCACCCTATACAGGTCAGATAGGAGGAGGACACTATGGCCAAGGCCATGGTGGTAATCAACCCTATATGAACCAGGGAATGTTCCATCGACCTCATCATCCTAGGCTCCCTTTCCTCACGACACTTAATCTTCCTGACTTATCGAGACTGATGAACGATCCTGTGGCTCATGACCCGGCTTGGTCGGTTGTCCCTACCAAGCTTCCTTCGGACATACCTAAGTTCGAGGGAAAACCGGGAGAGGATCCGAGCGAACACGTTACTACGTTTCACCTATGGTGCTCTTCAAATTCATTACATCAGGACTCAGTTCATTTGAGACTATTTCAATGCACCCTCACAGGGCCTACTGCGAAATGGTATATAGAGTTACCTAGGGGTTCTTTCACGGTGTTCGACGACCTTGCGATGACTTTTCTTAATCACTTCCAGCTACCAGTGCGTTATGACGTTGGTACTGAACTCTTGTCGACATTTCAGCAAGATAAAGCCACCCATATTTCTGATCATATTCAAGAGTGGCATAGACGGAAGAGATTAATTAAAGCCTTTATACCGTCGAAGTTCCTCCTTGAGTGGTTCCACAAGTCGTTATTGACGTATATAGCGAAGGATGTTTCCACATCCAGAGTGCAGAATGAGGAACAAGCGATTTTTAGGGTGCAGGAACTAGACTTGATCTATGCTCAGTCCGGTTTGTTGTATGAGATTATTCCCAACGCTCCTCATTCCAGTTTCGATCCCAAAGTCAAACCTCGACCACATGCCGATGGCATTGTGGGTTGTGCAAGTGCGAAACCTGCGGATTCGGTTGCAAAACAAGTTGGTCAGTTGTCAATCAACCAATCTGCTTCGGGACAAGCTACGGCTTCGTCTCAACCCGCCCAAATGGCGAATGTACTTTCTATACAATCGTCGGACCAGAAGGGTAACCAGCAGCCCAGACAGAATAGAAAAAAGGGTAAAAACAACAATCGAAAGGGTGGGAATAAGAATGAGAATGCTAACAATAATGACAAGAATGGTAGAAATGCTGGGGGGGACAAGCAAGCTAAATGTAAGGTTAAGTTCCCTTGCAAGTTATGTAAGGATGATCACCTCACTTGCTTGTGCCCTCGGATTGATGAAGCTTCGAGATTCTTAGCACAAGGCCTAGCTATGCTAACTAACCCTTTACCGCATAACCAGAATATGAACTCGAAGTCCCATGACCAGTCTAGTGATGATGATCCACCAGAGGTTAGTGATCGTGGGTGTATTAACATGGTCTGTGCTGTGAAAGTTGTGACTCATGCGAAAGATTATAGTTCGTCACAACCCAGCCCAGGAAAAGAGCTTGATCCACCAGGGTCCCCTTTGCGTATTGAGAAACCTACAGATAAACCTGAGGCTACACCTCGCATTCCTAAGGCCGGAGTCCTTAAGCGTTCAGGGCATAATCCAAATGCCCGAGCCGCCCAGAATTATTTAGTTGTCGAGTATTTGGGCCACACTCCTTGTGCGATGTCTGCATTGGAAGTGCTTCAGAGTTGTCCTTCGCAAAGGAAGGTGTTGCTTTCTACTCTTGGTGTGAACGGAGATAATTCTTTTTCGGTGATCAAATTTGAAACCGCAGGACTTCAGCCTCGCTTGCCCTACTATGTGTCTCTTTTGGTGCATGTAGAATGTCTTGGTATGACCGTCAAGCACACTATGATTGACGAGGCCGATGCTACTTCTGTGATGTCTTTGTCCTGTTGGAAGGGTCTGGGTTCTCCTGAGTTGTCTAAATCAACGACTATGTTAACTGCGTTCGATGGGAGATCTTTTAGGTCGCACAGCATCCTTCCTTCCCTTAAATTCTGTTTGGGGGCCAAGACCGTTGTGATAGAGGTTGAGGTGGTTGATGCACCCCTTACTACAATCTCTTGCTGGGTAGGAACTGGATGTCTAGTATGCAAGCCGTTGCTTCTTCCTTGTTCTGCATTGTATGCTTTCCACATAACGAGAATATTGTAATGATTGATCAAATGGAATTCAAGAATCCATTTGTTACCGCATCCTCGGGAGCTTTGATCCCGATCGTTGAACATTCTCAGTCGGCAACTGGGAGTGTGGGTGTAGGCATGTATCCATCCCTTATGGGAAGCTTTAGTTGTCCTGCACCGATCCTCATGATAGGATCTTGTTCTGATGAGGCTTCGACATCTACGACCTCGGTGTCTTTTCACACGACCCATATGGAAGATCCTTGGATTCTTCCTACACTGAGTACTTCGAGTGAGCCCGTTGAGACGAGCATGTCGTTGCCTGCAGCTATGATAGCTTATCAAGCTAATCTCAAGAATGTTGCAGAGCCTAGTTCTTCCTCTTCGCGGACGGAGGAGGAGGACCCTTATGTGCTGCCAGCATGGGAAGTACAGTCTTCTCATGCCCACGACTACCTTGATACAGTTTTCCCTTCAAATGAAGCGATTATTGAGGCTATGTCAGGAATTGAGCCACCATGGGAGGAACTTCATCATAGATCGTACTTTCTTCCAGAGCTTGAGCGTTTGGAGCATGAGGATTTTAGGGCGATTCTTAGTCAGAGAGTTGGTAGTCCTATGGTTCCATTAAGCTCTCCTAGTCCGATGGCTAATGGAAACATGGCGAACATATCTTCAACGACTCCTATCAACATCTCTCGCAATCTTGGCATGATAAAGAATGTCTATATTGGGGCGGAATGTTCCCATGCTGAGATTCTGGAATACACTGAGTTATTCAAGATATTTCGTGATATTTTTGCTTGGTCTTACAATGAGATGCCAGGTATTGGCCCTCGAATTTTCAAACATGATATTAAGACTTACCCCAACGCTAAGCCTGTTTGACATCGTTTACACGTGGTTGAATCCTAGGAAAGCACCCGCCATTAAGGCAGAGATAGAGAAGTTGTTGAAAGCCGGTTTCATCTATCTCGTTCCCTTGATGGAGTGGGTTTCAAACCCCATTCCGGTGGATAAGAAGAAGGGAGTGATCCGCATATGTATTGATTTTCGTGATTTGAATCGTGCCTGTCCTAAGGACAACTTCCCCACACCATTTATTGATCAGCTTCTGGATGAGTGTGTGGGTAGCGAGGTGTTCTCCTTTATGGACGGATTTTTCGGGTATAATCAGATACAAATTAAGCCTGAGGACCAACATAAGACTGAATTTATTTGTCCTTGGGGAACGTTTGCATATCGAAAAATGCCTTTCGGCCTTAAAAATGCCGGAGCTACTTTTCAGCGGGCAATGACCTTGATCTTCCACAATCTCAATTCTATTATTGAAGTATTTTTGGATGACCTCGCTACTCATTCTCGTATGAGAATGCATCATCCCTATCACTTGACATTGGTATTCGAAAGATGCCAACACTATTCAGTTAGATTAAATCCTCATAAGTGCATCTTTTGCATGAAGTCAGGTTGTTTGTTAGGATTCATCATTTCGAAAGAGGGTATAAGAGTCGACCCTTTGAAGGTTGAGGCAATATTTTAGTTGTCTCCCCCGAAGAATATTCGTCATCTTCATTGTTTGCAAGGCATGGAAAACTTCTTACGAAGATTTGTGGTCAACTTTGCCAATTTGACTAGAGGCTTCATGCGTCTCTTGAAGAAGGATACTCCCTTTGAGTGGGATGAGCGAGCCCAGGAGTCCTTCGATGCACTCAAGCGAGCCCTAGCATTGGCCCCGGTGATTATTCCTCCAGATTATAGCCATGATTTTGTATTATATGTGGTCGCGTCTTTAGAGACGATTGGTATGGTTTTGGTTCAAGAGGATGAGGAGATCCAAGAGCATGTCATATATTATCTAATCCAAAACCTTATCGATGCAGAGATTCGTTATTCTCATGTCGAGAAGCTTGCTTTAGCTACCGTACATGCGGTTCAACAGTTGAGACATTATATTCTCCTTCACTAGACCTTGGTTGTGGCCCATGTCAATCCGTTTCAATTCCTCCTCACCCGAAGGATGATTGGGGGAAAGTATAATAAATGGATTGTCATTCTGCAAGAATTGGATCTCGAGTTTGTTTCGGCAAAATTGAAGAAGTCTTTAATTTTTGCAGAGCTTATATCGGATTTTCCAAGCGAGGGCGAGGAGTTGGTTTGTGAAGATACGCTTGTCGATAAACACATCTTCTTAATCTCAACGTTAGACCCATGGTATGGGGATATCATAGTATATATACAAACACAGAAAACCCCTACTCACCTCTCGCAAGATGAATGATGACGATTACGTCACGTCTCTAAGAACTACCTCATAGTGGACAATAATTGTACCGCCATGGGGTAGATTCCATTTTACAACGTTGTTTAACTCATGAGGAGGCTGAGGTAGTGCTGAATGATTGCCACAGAGGGGCGTGTGGTGGTCATTTATATGGGCTTTCTACAGCTCAAAAGATTTTGAGAGCGGGTTATTTTTGTCCGTCGATCTTTAAGGATTGTGTTGATGCGTTCAAGAGGTGCCACCCTTGCCAGGTGTTCGCACATAATATGTGCTCAAAACCTGCCCCGTTACATCCCATTATCACCGCTGGTCCCTTCACTAAGTGGGGGCTCGATTTTATGGATTGCAACCCAGCTTCGACTGGGGGGCACCATCACATTATAGTGGCTGTTGATTACTTCATGAAATGGGCTGAGGCTATGCCTACAATAAAATCCGATGGTGAGACAACCACTTACTTTGTATTCAACCAAATTATTACTTGGTTCGAGATTCCAAAAGAGCTTGTCACTGACCATGGCTCGCACTTTCAGAACCGTATGATGGAAGAGTTGGCATCCAAGTTAGGGTATAAGAAAGAACATTCATCTTCTTAGTACCCCCAAGTGAATGGACAAGTAGAGGCAGTGAATAAATCACTCAAATCCATTCTCCAACAAACCATCACACAAAGTAAGACGAATTGGCACATTATGTTATACCCTACTTTGTGGGCATATCGAACCGCAGTTAAGACTGCCACCGGTTTTTCTCCATATCAACTTGTACATGGAGTGGAGTCGATATTGTCAGTTGAATGCGAGATTCCTTCGTTGAAGCTAGCTGTGGAACTCTTACCAGACACTTCACCTTTGGAGGAGCATTTGGTTCACCTTGAGCAACTTGATGAGCAGCGTCGGGATGCCTTGGTGGCTCTAGAGGTTAATAAACGTCGCATTAAGGTCCAGTATGATAAATCTGTCCGTCCAAGAGTGTTTAGTGAAGGAGACTTGGTCCTTTTGTGGGATCAACTGAAAGAACCCTTGGGGGCAGGTAAATTCAATCCTATGTGGCGTGGTCCTTACGTGGTTAAGCGTGTGTTAAAGAAGGGTTCCTGTGAGTTAGTGGATTATGAAGGGACAGCTTTGGTGGAGCCTAGAAATGGGCTCTATCTCAAAAAATACTATGTATGATCTTTAGCCAAGGCTGCTTGTTGTATATTATTGTACAGCTTTGCATAGTTAGGTATTTTTCTTATCCTGATCGGGTTTGTGATTAGTTTCCATTTCTTTTAGCAGATGTCAATGGAATCTTCCACCTACATAGGATTCACGGATGGTGCAAGCCGTCACACTCAACACTCAGCCTCTGTTGCTTGGGTGATTTATAATCCTATGGTTCAGGTACTGTCTTCAGGAGGTGTATGTCTACGGCCATCTCCCAACAATGTTGTTGAATATAGCACCGTTGTTGAGCTTCTACGGGATGCAATTCTACATGGTGTTCTATCTCTTGAGGTACGTCTTGATTTGGAGTTAGTAGTGTCACAGCTCAATGGTTTGTACCATGTTAGAGATCCGACGTTATTGAGAAGGTTCTTGCGTGTGAGATTGTTAGAACAGAAATTTGACAATATAACATATATACACATTCCAAGAAATAATAATCAAGTTGCTGACTCATATGCTAACTACATGTTAGATTGGAATTTGTTTCACTCACAATAAATTAATCACAAACACAATTTTTACACATGTAAATAAATAACTCGATCACCATAAAACTTTTTATATATACATCAAAAATGTGGTAATACATAGTGTCATGATACAAAAGTGGGGCTTTTAAAGCCACCATATATAATACACGGTCGTACAAAACATATACACTCCCAAGTGTCTAATCCTGTGGAGGAGGAGGAGGGTTGTGATCATGGAACATCACTACGGCTCTAGCTAGCCGTTGAAATAAACGCACCCATGTGTGTGGTACACCCACCACCTGCTGTTGCATGGCCTCAGGCAAGTCCTCGACTTGTGCCATGGGAACTCTATGAGTCAGTCTCACAAAGTTGGTATGAATGCTCTGGAGTGTTCGCTCTGCATCCACACCCGTGATGTCATCTCCTCTTCCCCTCCGTCTATGATGAGGGAAGCCCTCTGGCCGACGTGGTCCCACATCTGCACACAAATGGTAGATGTCACTATGTATTGTCGTGCAAAAACATGTCTTTTTGATTCCACATAATCAAGAAAATACAAAAAATTTAAAAAGAGTGAGGGTCGAGATTCGTTACCTATATCACCATATGCCGATCCTGGTGGTAGCGGCATGTCTGGGTCCCCCCGGAAATCTATCCCCGCATAGGGGTAGTCATTGATGGAAACTATCTGTCGTCGCCACCATGGAAAGAAGTCAGTTGGATATGGGTTGGCCACCTACCACCCCCCAGTCTACGCATAGCATCTGCCCAATGTCGTTGGGCCGGATCTCGAACCCTGTGAAGAGGAACGTCCACTCTAGGGCTCAATCCTGGAACACGCTCGAAGAAAAACGTGCTCAGAATACTGTTGAACCCCGAAGTTCCGCACCCTTCCTACCTTACACTCACTGGGCTGATGTTTCATGTTTCTCAGTAGTGTAGTACTCCAGTCATAGATGGTAGGTCTCATGCACTCCACTGCATAGAACATCAGCGGCCGTGAGGCCTAGTGGAGTGATGCTAAGCCGACTATCTTGCCCAGTGTCAACAATATGGCCTTTAGGCCCAGCACCTATATATCATTGGTAGGGACCTGACTCCCCACCTTCTCGGTGTTTGGATAATAGTACACTGCAATGTACTCGTCGACAGTCAGGCCACCCCCTGGCCCACCATGGGAACGAAGGTTCACCACCTCCCCTCGTCTAGAAATCCCTGTGATAAAGTATATGTCCTCCACCTCTATGGTGAGGGACATCCCATCAATATGAAAGGACTCCAAATATAGATCCCAATAGTCTACCAACATCTGTAGCAGTCTTGGTTTGGCCCTCAAACCACCAAGACACCAAAACTTGTAGAGTCCGCATGCACTAAGAGCTTGTTGAGCCATTAAGTCGGCCCTTACTGCTTCCTCTACTTCACCATGCTCATGCTCTCTCCATTCTAGCACCATCCTGCAAAAGAAATTGGAAATTTTCCCATTAGTTTACTGAAAAACCATATGTGCGGCCTCATACGCGACTGTTTTGAAAACAATCGTGTATGTATGCGGGTTTGAGGCCCTTTTCCGCGTATATCCACCCTATACGCGGAAAAAGCCTCGATTTCCATGTGGGCCGTAGCGCTCATTTTGGGATGGCCTAAAAAACTCATTTGACCATGCAAATCTATAAAAATTATATCAAAATGCAAGAGGAGAGCATGAGTAAATACCTGGAAGAAACGGTTGTGAATTCCGCCAGCTGGATCTCCTAGAATTTGCAGTTGAAAATCAGAGCTCAAATGCGTAAAAGTTTCAAATGATTTATAATTTTTACTATTTATAGAAAAATCTTCAAATATTTGAAAAATTTTACCCCCTTTCCTATAGTTTCGACGTTTTCTAACCATTTTGGACCGTTTTTGACATAATTTGTGATGTAGAAGACCTTTTTCAGTGTCGTTTCAGCCTTTGGATTGACCCGTTCATGCCGATCTCAGGTATCATTTCTAAACTGGCATATAGGTTAGGTTTCACCACCATTTTCATTTTGCATGACCTTATGACCATTTCATCATGACCTTAAGTACGAACCCACTCTATTATGTCACGGAACCTTCTTGCTGCTTTAGAAGTGGCATGATGTGAGTGGTAGAGCTCCACCTTACATGGGTACCCTAGTTAGCGCCTTATTTTCATTTGGTGCCCATGCCGACATTTTCTCCTTTATGGTGTGGGAGTCCGTTGTATAGTACTGCCATGACATTTCACAAGAGCCTCATACTCCTCTTGATCTTATGCTGGCCTATTCCCCTCAGGACTCACTTATGTCAAGTTGTGAATGCATTATCATGAGCTTTTCCTACCTTTTTGAGCTTTATTCTGGCTCCCCTGACATTTCGTTTCAGCCATATAGCCCGAGCTTGTCTCATGTCTAGCCATGCAGAGCCATTTTTTATATCCTTCGCAGCTTGATTCCCTTTTTACCGGGAGGGGATTTTCCCCTGAGTGTCGATATCCTACACATGTATCCTTGCATTGAGCATAGGTATGTTCCACTGCTTGGAACTAGTTTGTTTTCCCTTATGACACTCGTCTCCTCCTAGTTTGTAACTATAAAGCTAGTTTATTCTTTTTTCAAGCTTTTCAAATAACTGAAAAAGTCCAAAAAAATCAAAAAACCAAAAAGTCGGACAAGGAAAGATGTTATCCTTGGCAGCTGTCGAGTCGTGTCTCCTTCGAACAGAGCACTGTATATCACATCCATTGGTTGGGTTATAGTTTGACTTTAGGAGCTGTACTCGTTTATCTGAGTTTATCTCCACTGACTGGTTAAGCTTCCAGTCCCTATGGAGCCTCTGTCGATGCCTCCTGTGTCGCAGAGATGTCCCAGTTTTTATATCGAGTCTATGCTGCCTTCATTCAGTCACCATACGCCATTATGCTCTTGTTTGAAGGAAGTTGAAACCTGAGTCGGCCATTCCTCAATTATCTTGACTTTGCATGTCAGCCATTCCCGGTACAGTTACTGGTTCGTGCACTTATGATCGAGTCCTTCCACATTATACAGCTTTGCTGAGTACCTTGTGTTGGATGATGGGGGATGCCTTAATTCCCTCCTTCCAGTGGATTTCATCCCATCGACTTTAGATCATTTATTCTGGGATTGGAATCTAGAGTCATTTTGAGTGCCTTGAGACTTGCATTCATCAGTGGCAGGTTCTCTCGCGATCAACAATTCTTGGGAATACATCAATGTTCCCTGATCGATGGATCCTCTCAAGTGTTTGACCTCGACACATTTATTCACACTTGTTAGTTTGCACTCTAGTACCTTGATTCCCATTTTCATCATTGGTGGGTGATCTCGCGTCTGTTAACGGTATACATTAATGACCGATAATTAGACGATGGACTACTATGTTTGACCTCAACACCTCTATTCGCATAGTAGGACATGTACTCATAGCGGTTTGTGTAGAATACTTTCCAGATTGGTGGCATCTCTTATATGCTACCTCCTTGATCGTGCCAGTGTTCATGAGATTTCAGCGCTCGTGACTTGATTCCAGTATATGTCTGACATTTCTAGCCACTATGGAGATCTTGATCTATTATATATCTTCAGCCATTTTGGAGATCATGGCCCTTTGTATATCTTCATCATGGAGATTCTGATCTATGTATATTGTATGTGGCGATGACCACATATGCGATATCATGTATTATGCCTATTCATGACCATTGTACTCTTATGTATCCGGGACTGCTATATGTACTTGTAGTTATATGCAAAGTTGTATTATTGTACTATGCTGATTGGGTGGCTGGTCTTCCATTTGGGATCCTTCATCACTCCACTTCTGGGATGGACTTATAATGTATTTCAGCCATCGTATGACCCCTCTGACCTCACACATTAGGGGGCATCTGCTATAGCGGATTTCACCACTCTAGGTGAATCACACTTTGTATGGCCTTCCCCTGTCCTGCTGCAGACTCCTTAGACCCCATGGACCACTTTTTGTCCTTTGATGTTTCCTTGATCATCCCTAAAAACACATGAAAAATGATACACATGACTTTTTAACCTATAAGCGCGTATATACACGGGTTTGACCACTAAAACCGTGTACATTGGGATGTGTGCATAATCCAAATCCTTTTGGAGTTTTCCTTGACATGGATCTGACTCATTTGACTCCTGGCCTTCCCTATGCCTTGAGATCGCTCGGATTCGACCTTTCATTATCCCTTTGAAAGCTATATAAGGAACCCCTTGGTACATTGAAGGCATAAGAGAGAATTGAGAGCAAAGAAACTATAGTCCATTGTTGCCAGAACTTATGCTTGAGTCTGCATCCCTTTGTCCCTTGGAGCACTTTTGTGTTCTTCCCAAGCTTTCCTTTTTCTTGTGAGCTTGCTATCGAGAGATGGATGATTGAAGTGGTGGAGGCCCAAGTGGGGGATTCAGTTTCTCCGGTTCGTAGACGTGCCGTCAGAGGTTGTATCTTGTAATCTCTTATTTATATTAATAGAAATATCTTTTCCTATCCAATGATGTGTATTTGAATGAATATTTTATCCATGGGATTATGTCAAATGCTTGTACATTATTGATTATATATGCTAGAATAGATATAACACCATGATATATAGAATGCTTGTATTGTTTACTTGTTGTTGAGGAAGTAATATATCAATTCAAGCTGAATATTGGAAAGCTCAATGGGGATCTACTTCAACCGTCTGGAATAAGGTACGAGGTCTGATCCTTTAGTGTTAGACATTTAATTTCTATTGCATATTGGAAAGGATTGATTTCTGGAGTCAACCTGTCTGTTGTGGTACCCCAAGCCATAGGAATTTCTCTCCGTAACAACAGCAGTAGCATATGGAGAATCACTGAAAGAAACACAATCACAAGATAGACACAATATTTATCCTGGGAAACCTTGAAGGGGAAGAAACCTAGCCAAAACTTCCTCTATATAAGATGTATAAGATATAACCCCAAAAACATGTATTCTCCTCATTCTATTCTCTCTCTCTCTCTCTCTCTCTCTCTCTCTCTCTCTCTCTCTCTCTCTCTCACATATGCGCTACTCAAGTGAGTGAGTCTGTGTCCAAATAAGAATCACAACTCTCCTATTTATACACACTAAGCCAATTGAATTTTACCGTAAACAAGTCGGCCCCACTAAACTATCTGGGCCAACTTCACCTAGGAAGACTCAAGACAGTATATTATATTATTCATTAGGGTACTAATGACCCAACTTATAATGGATTCTTTACCTCATGATTCTATGATGATCAAATACAATAGTAACACCTTGTCATAGGAATAATAACATCTCCCTTAGGTTACATCAGTAAAATACATTTAGAATATCCTTTGAAGTTACAATATTTCATCACAAAGCAATATGTGCATTAATTTCATGGTACAGTATCCTAGTACCAATAGCAACATACATGTATTGTTCCTAGACTGAGCAAATAAGGGATGTATTTTACTTCACAGTTGTAATTAACTCTGTAAGAGATGTTATAGAGTTTTATTTACACAACACTTAATTGGGAGTGGAACCAAAGTTCTATGTATGTAATTATAATGATGCTAGAACAAAATTTGTGCTTTCTGTCTTATATTACAATGCAAATGACACATCAAATAGTTCATGATGGCACAACCAAGGTATGCATGTTTTTCCTTTCCAAAATTGCTAGATTCAAACTTTCAGGATACAATACCTAAGGAAGTTTCTGGATGCAAGTAGTAAACCTTGTCGCTTCCCCATGGATTTTGTTTTCCTTGTTACAAATCCATTAATAGATTGGGATGCAATTCCATATCCGATACTATCCTTCATACTTCACATTTTAAGGTCCTAGGCATGCAATCATACGTATCTCCCTTGATTGTCTTCAATGTCAACTAACCTTTCCCCATCTGATCATTACGCATCCACGTAGCATTCCTCCACTTCCCATCCTTAGGCTTACAATACGATGTGTGTTTTGATATCTTACTTGTCAAATTGAGGAGACACAATGTTGCACAAGAGTTCCACTGCAATAGCTGAGTCGTAGAAAATTCTTCACCTCTCTTTCTTCATTAAAAAGTACATGTAAAGGATGCCTGCACATTACTTGGCATATACATTCTTACTTAGATTTATGTACATTCTTACTTCAAAATCAAAGGGCAATTATTTTAGCAATGTTTAGTTCACACACCAAACATTAAGTTACATACATTTCATTAAATGCTAGTCTAAATGTTACAATGGATGTATATGGATTTTTCTTAAAATAATTTTTTTTTACCAAATTATTTTATACTTAAAATAAAGTTACGACCAAATTACTTAATAATCCTTAAAATAAAGTTACGATGAAGCTTGGACTAAGTCGTGAAGTGAATGTGAGCATCGGATTATAACTTGGAGATAGCATTAATAAAGGAACCAATAAATTAATTTTCAACAAATAATTAATTTGTTTTCTTAGAGTCAATAAATTAATTGACAAAGGTAATTGTGCAATTTTCTACCAAATGAATTCACATTGTAATTGGTGTTTCAACAAATAATCATTTACATGGTTAACTTAACAGTTAGTGCTTATCATTGTCAACTATGCCCATTGCATGACCATTTTTTTACTTATTATGTCGACTCTGCCCATTGTAAAACCACTATTTTACTTATTATTCCATCTCTGCTTCTAACTTCATTAGCAAGGACTACACTACCACGTAGTACTTGTTATAGATATATCATCCACTTTTTTTGGTATGCATGTTATCTACCCCATTTCATTCACATCTGACATTGAAGTGATTTTAACTCAAAAATTCATTAATCAACATTAACACAACTTAATAACGTCATTAATCAACATTAACACAACTTAATGTAATTAAATGCATGGTTTCTTTATATGTCTATTACATGTTGCTCATCCTAGTTAAATTTGAAGGTGACCACATAAATTTTCACGTGGGATGTCTCTATAAACTCCCATGATGACACTAGTTATTCTTCAATACTTGCACGAGACCTGTAAATGGGTGATTCGGTGAGTTTTGTATCCCATAAATGCCAAGGACACCTAATGACTAGTAGCTAAACATAGTCATGGTCAAGTTATTGCTCCTCATTAATATGTGGATATTTGGCACTTCTTGGTGTTAAGTTTGATACATGGGATCCCATGCTCGAATCTTGGGCATTCCTATTATATTTTTATCATTTAATCAATATGATCTAGGATCTTATCTGATAGAATAACATGCACAACAATAATCACAAGAGGAAAGAGACAAAAAAATTTCCTCGGGGAAACCATAAAGGAGAAAACCCCGCAACTTCCTCAGAGATTTAATGAGCACCAATAGAAAAAGTAAAACACAAAGATACAAAGATGATCTCCGATAGTTGTTCTCTCTCTCACTTATGCGAGCTCCTCCTCTCTCACTCATGCGCTATTGTTGAGTGAGTGTGTGTGACAAATAGAGAGTCTCACTCTCTATGTATACTAGTTTTCCGCTTGACAATTACTCTATAGGGCCGACCTCACTAGGAGAGTCTAATAACCCTATTACACTCAAAATCTGTCACCAGCATGTGATAGGATCCCTAACATAGACATTTTCCCTAAAATCCCAAACTTGAAGAGAATCCTACTATGGGTGTTGATTCCAAGATACAAAATTGCGGCACTACTTCTACCCTCAAGCAGATAAGCAGTACCTTGTTCAGCACTGCACTTGTTATGTGAAAACCAGGCGGTGCCACCGCCTTTAACCTATGTTGTTGGTGAGTTTCTTACCCATCACCACTCTGTCATAAAGGGGTATAAGCGGTGCCCTTGGTAAAAAGTGAAAAAATGAGTTTTCTCGAGGCTTCTAGAACAAGAGCCTCATGTCTAACCTTATCCCTACTCACCTGGGTTGGTTAAGATTGAGATCCCTCTTTGTAGGATCTTGTAGCCACCTCACCCACCAATCTCTCAACCATCCTATCCATTTGAGCCCTATAAATATAAATCATACTCCATGGTTGAGAGAGAAAGAAGAATAGTAGAGTTATGATGTTGAATTGATACCCTGGCCTAATCCATCAGAGAGCAATTATGGAGCAAGTTGGAGCTATCAGGGACAAGGTGCTAGTCTTGTGAAGGAGTGTATCGTTACTAAGGCACATGGTTGTAAGCTATTTCATTTATTTTCTAATGCAAAGTTGATTTCCTTCCCACATCTTTGTTGTGTTAATCTCACATACATGTTATTGGATTCCTTAGTCACTAATATGGATGTGTAGATGATTTTCTGGTAGCTTTGATGTCTTTGTATGTTTGATATGTTTTACAGGTATACAGGTCCTTCATCAGAGTTACATTCCAGGCATCTATAACGTTCAAGGAAAGTCTTCAACCGATTTATTCACTCATTTGTTCTGGATCTAAACCATTCTGACCAAAGGAACAACTTATGTCCGCAGAAGATGATATATTCCTAGTAACAAATTTGGCAACTTTGCTGGGGATAGATCCGTCTTGTTCTTCCTCTGTTTCTGAACTACTCTTGTCTAAATCCAAGCTCTAGCATCCTATCTTTGCAGTCAGATCTACATCTGATCTACTGAAGTTTTGGTTTGAAATATTCAGATCTCTTCAGGATATAAGCCACCTTGACATTTTGTGCTCTGTATTGTTGTTGATTCATCAGTTTTTATGAAGTTTTTGGCATTTCTAACTTGATTTTTCACTCTCCTTATTGTTCTGGGTTATTACAGAGAACTGCACATGTGCCTTTGGTAAGAAGCGGTGCCACCGCCTGAGTCCAATTAGCAATAAGCAGTGCCACTGCCTGAATCCAGTGAGCAAGAAGCGGTTCTGCCTCAAAGCGGATCTGTCAGCAACTTCATCTGCATGGTGCCAGGTAGGCCCTGTTCCAGACTTTGTATTTTGATTTTTGTGTATTTTTGATTAACAAAATTGGCGACTCCAGACTTGTTTGAACTTGCTTGAGTGATTCAAATATGGAATTTTTATATGGAAATTGCTTGTTTGTTCAAATAAAAAATATAGGATTAGATTCATCATTCATTAATGCTTGTAAGTTTGTTTTTTCTTGAAAGGATTTAGTTGGAAACTATAGGTCAGATTAGATCTCTACTTGTTATAGAATAGAACTAAAAAGAAGGACTCCCTTAGATCAGTTTGCTTGTTTCAATTTCTCGTTAAGTGTGAGAAAGACTTCTTTTCACTCTAAAAAGAAAATTTGTTGAGATTAGGTCATTATTTCATTGAGCCTAAGCCATTGGATCTCTAATTAGCCTCACAAGCTTTCAGGACTCCTTTGTTATTTTGTCTCTTTTGCATCATTATCTCATCAAAAGGAAAAATTATCAATAGTTTAAGTTAGATCTTTCCATGCTTCAGAAAAAATGGGAAGTATAGCTTGCATATGCATATTTGAGTTCTGTTTGTCTTTCTTTTTTCATTTGAAAAAAGATCTTACCCTACCTATGTGCTCTCAAAAAGAGTTGATTTGAAGAAAGTATTGTTTGATTGTATGCTCGGAAAAAGGATTTTTTAGTATAGTTGTTTGGGGAACTTTTTTATTTTAAATAAAAATTGAAAAGAAAAACACTCTCTCTCCTTCCCATAATTAGGCATACTGAATGGTAAAGTGAATGAAGTTGCACTTCATATCTGTATGGTTTTACTTTTCTATCAAAACCTCATGTGTTCACCTAACCATCCACTTTAAAATTAATCACTAGCTTAGGTTTAAATTTTTTAGCAATTTGTGTGATAGGTTAGTGACATGTTCAGGCGTCGTAGGAGCTGTCGTTAATTTGTTTGCACGTCAACCCGGGACTCGCGCAGTTCTTCCATGTACCGTTGGTTTATCAAACGACCTTTCATGTAACCTTGATATATATTGAAAGGTACTTCACGTACTCGATTGTATATCGGGATGCCCCTTGTGAATGGTTGTGCATTAGATAGCACTACTACCGATTTGAGCTCCCATGTACCTTGCATTTATCAAGAGACACTTTTAGGAATCCTGAGACCATCCGAGTTAACCCTTTGGTATTCTTGGCATCACACTAGTTGTGATGGTTTGACAATCCCATGAGATTCCAGACCTTTAATCCACTCCTCTCACATATTTTAATTGCTTCTTTAGTTTGAGTAGCACTTTTTGTCTGTATATTTAGGATTTTTTTAGAAGAGAGATAGTTTTGTTACATAGTTATGGCTTCGCCTTCTAGGACTACCAACCAAGAGACTCCTTTACCAAGCATGTCTTTTGTGTTCCCTCCATATGGGGATGTTGGTCCTCCTCTCATGGCTACGTTAAGCCTTCCTGGATTGACTATTGGATTACCTGTTTGGTTATTCTCCAGTCCAGTTATCCCATGTACACTAATTGCTTCTGATCCTATTCCTTCATCGCAAGATCATCAACCTCATGTTGATCCCTCTCCTTCTTCACCAGATGTGTCAAATCCTGTTTCTCCCTCTTTGCCTATTGAAAGTTGTAGTACTAGTAGTCATGTGGATAAGAAGAAGAAGAAAAACAAAACAAAAAACAAGTCTCAACCAATCACTCCTCCTAGTGTGGAGAGTGTTGATCTGCACACCCAAAGACCGCGTAATCCCAAATTCCCTTGTAGACTTTGCAAGGGTGATCACCTTCTGAAAGATTGTCATGGTCTAATCCTGGTTTTGGAAGAATGGTCTAAGGTTTCCTGGCAACCGATGTCATCAGCCTCTGGTCATCATACTGATGATCCCCCATCAACCAGTGACTCTTTGCTTAAGAGTTGGAAGGGTAAGGTCAGAAATCCTTTCTTGCTCTGTAAATACATGCACTTTACTTACCTTTGTCCTCTCATGGATGAATCTTCTAAGTTGTTGGAAGATATTAATGTTTCTTGTCAACAGCTTCCAACAGGTTATCGTAAGTTGTCACTTGAAATCCCATTGGTTGATAAAGTGGTTGATCCAAATCCATCCTTGGTTGATCCCACTCTTCCATTGAAGAGTGAAGTCTAAGTGGTCGATCCAATTCTAACCTCGGTTAATCCCACTCTTCCATTGAAGAATGAAGTTGAAGTGGTCAATGCAGATTCATCCTTGGTTGATCCCATTCTTCCTTTGAAGAGTGAAGTTAAAGTGGTCAAGTCGATGTCATCTCCACCTGATCCCACTCTTTCATCAGAGAGTGTTAAGACTGAAGTAGTTGATTTGACCAAATCTTCATCTTGTTCTTCTCTTACATTAGAGAATGAACTAAAACCTGCTGAAGTTTTCATGCTTCGTTCTGATCGTTCTCAACAAGAGGAAATTTTGTCTATTTCGACAGAACCCTCTCCGAGTAGTGAAGATATTTCCTTTGACTGGAGTAACCTAACAGATTCTCGTCTTCATTCAAGTGTTCCTTTCCAGATAGTTGTGAATGTTAGTGCTAGGTGGATACTTTGCACTATTGTTGATGAAGGGGCTTCTGTTAGTATTCTATCCTTAACGGCTTGGCAAGATTTAGGTTCTCCTTAGCTTGTGCCACCCACCGATCAGATACTGGCTATTAATCGAAGACCTACTGCACCTTTAGGGATCCTTCCTTATTTTCCTATTACATGAGGAGGGAAAACTATCTGTATTGATGTTATGGTGGTCCAAGGTACTTTAGATTTCAATCTGCTCCTTGGATGCGATTATGTTTATTCCATGAAGGTTGTTTTGTCCACACTCTTTAGAGTTATTCATTTTCCCCATGATGGAAAGATTGTGACCATTGATCGGCTTTCCTTTGTTACACCTAACCATCACATTACTCTTAGTAATCAAACTGTCCTGAATGTGCCGCATGTTCTTGTGATTCCTTCCCCTTCTTCTTGTTAGCTTATTCCCATCATAGGTAAAATCGGGGGCATGGCTCTAGTCTATGGACATCATAATTGAGCTAAGCCGCTAGCTTTTATGAAAAGGGGGCAACCTACCAACCTCTGGATATCATGTTGGGTAAGAGCAAGTTTGTGAGCATAGTTCTTATTCTGTGCCAATCTCATTAAAAAATGAAATAGGTTATTGAGCAAAGTTCCCATTTTGTGTCAAGCTCGTTAAAAATGAAATAGATTTCTATGAGCAAAGTTCCCATTCTGTGTCAAGCTCATTAAAAAATGAAACAGATGCCTATGAGCAAAGTTCCCAGTCTATGACAAGCTTGTTAAAAAATGAAATATATACCTGAGAGCATAGTTTACTTTTGGTTTCAAGCTCGTTAAAAAATAAAACCACTCCTTAAGCATGGTTTACCCTTTTGGTTTCAAGCTTGCATAAAAATGAAACCATGTCTGTGAGCAAAGTTCCCATTCTGTGTCAAGCTTGTTAAAAAATCAAACATATGCCTATGAGCAAAGTTTCCATTCTATGACAAGCTCGTTAAAAAATGAAATGGATCTCCTCAAGCATAGTTTACCTTTTGGTTTCAAGCTTGCATAAAAATGAAGCCATTCATGAGCATAGTTCATTTTCTATTTCAAGCTCGTTAAAAAATGAAGTAGGTTTCCTTAAGCATAGTTTACCTTTTGTTTTCAAGATTTCATAAAAATTAAACCATGTTCCAAGCATAGTTACCTTCTATTTCAAGCTTGTGTAAAAATGAAACAAATCCCCTTCCCTTGAGTCGAGTCTTCCCTTTAGTGTTAGAACTTGAACCTTCTTTTCACCTGCTTGATTATCATTCTTCCTACCCTCCTGGTGAACATTTTCACATTAGTAACCAGGTTTTTAGGTTGGGTATGGAAGAAGAATCATCAGACGAAGCAAAGATTGGGGGGTATGTCGAGCCCCTAGCAACCATGCTAGGGGTAAGCTATGCTAGCAATCATGCTGGGGGCAAGCTTCCAACCTCTCTATATCATGTTAACAGGATTTTTTCAAGCATAGTTTACCCATTGGTTTCAAGATTGCATAAAAATGAAACCAATCTTTGAGCATTCTTTCAACTGATCTTCGAGCTCGTTAAAAACAGTACGATGGTGTTGAGCTTACTTTTCATTTTTCGTGCTCTGGTTAAAACATTAAAAGTGGTTTGAGCTTAGTCACTACAATATTTGAACCTGAAATCCAACGACAGAATCTGACGTCATCCAACATTTTGCATAGATGTGTCGGATAGTAATCAATCTACAGAATGCCGACAACAAAATATTTCTATCGCCATCGATTATTCGACACTTTGGAGTCAGAATTCCGACTCTTGTAGTGGCGGCTATTCGACACTTCCGTGCCGGATAGGCGTCAGATTTCGGACTCATGTAGTGGCAGTTATTCGACACTTCTCTACCACATCTTCGATGTCTATGAACCAAACGCAAGTCAGATATCCGACCCATAAGAGTCGGATATCCAACGGTCCGTGTATATTTTTTTTATAAGGTTTACATGATTTTAAATTTTATGGTTCCATACTTTCAACGGTAACTATGTTCAAGGCATCGAATATCCAACACATGGCCATTATAAATATAAATTGTTTTAAACATTTCGACATGTTTGTTGTGGAAGCGACGGACGATTGCAAAAATTATTTGTTCCTCGACGGACGTTTTCAAGAATAGTTTTATTCTTCAACGGGCGATTGTGGGAATTTTTTTTTTCATCGTAGACAGTTTGCCGGGAATTTTTTATTCTTCAACTTCTCTCCATTTGACAAAACCTTGATGCGTGGAACTTGATTTTTTAAGACAACCGGTTATATTCATTAACGAAGTTTATCACAAAATGTCAAATAGATTAAATATTCCAGATCCAAACGAAGACAACCGACAATTGCTTGCTAGACTATGGGATGCAGCGAAACGAAGGGGTGATGGAAAATGTTATTGTCTATGTACTCAATACAGGGGATTTTAGAGGAGAAGAATATTGATCTCAACAGCCACAAAAAATTGCAGGGAACATGGACACGCTGAGGGGGGGAACGAATATCGTCCATTTGTAGGTTTAGCATTATAAACATTATTATATTCATTTTTTTTTGTAATTGTATGTATTATTTTTTCTTCATATATTAATGTATATCTATTGATGTTTCCATGTATTTATATTAAAGGAAAGACACCCTATAGCATGTCATCTAGAGGAAGTGCTTTCAGAACAAGTTCAGGATCAGGATCATAAAACGTGTATGTTTAATGGAGAACAAGTGAATGATCATATTGAACAAGATGATCCTGCCGATGATGTAATTGAAGAGGATGGTACAAATACATTGATCCATGATTCATTTAACATTAGAAAGGATGATGATGATGTTGATAATGAAAATGATGATGACTTTGATGATGTTCACGATATACCTCTTCTCGATAAGGCATATGAACCCCTTTATGAAGGCTCCAAAACAAATCTTATCTCTACTATATTGTTGATAATGAACTTGAAGGTTATGAATGGTCTTTCAAGCATTGCAATCACACGTATGCTAAGGTATCTAAAATAATCCATCACATATATAGGATCGTGATAAAGTTTATTTTCATTCCTCTAATAATTGTATTGTTAACTCATTATTGATCATCATACGGATGAATCGTGTTTCGTTAATACTATTTATTTATTACATTAACAAATTTTTTTTTGTAGCTTGATCGCTGATTTTTTGTTACCACCATCAAATATTTTACCTCGCACATTTCCAGATTTATCTTCCATCGTGAAAGAGATTGGAATGCATTATGAAGCAATTCATGCATGCCCCGATGACCATGTTATATATTATAATCAGCATGAATTTGCAACAGAATGTCCGGAATGTCATGTAAGTAGATATCGTACAGATAAAGTAACAAAAAAGGTGCCTCAGAAGGTTCTTCGTTATATTCCCATCATTCCACATTTGCAACGACTGTTCAGGTGCAAAAACACAGCGCAATTTATGGATTACCATGCCATGAACAGAATTCAAGATGATGTTATCCAAATGCCTACATATGGTACTGTTTTAGAGATATTGAGGAAAAGTGGCCTCACTTTAAAGAAGAACCACGTAATCTTAGGATTTCTTTGGCCATAGATGGTGTTAATCCATTTGCACAGATGAAATACATTTACATGGTGTGGCCTATTTTTGTTATCAACAATAAAATTCCTCCATGGTTGTCAATAAAGAGGGAGCACATAATGTTGTTGATGATTATTCCAGGTTTTATTGACGAAAACTATTTTATTTATAATGTAGTTGTGGCATCTCATTTGTCGTAATATGTATCTTAATTTCATATATATATATCTATTATTTTACTCTTCTACATGGTTTATATATCTTAATGGTTCTCGTAATGATATATTTTATATGTTCTTCAAATTATGAATTAGGTAAGTTCCAAGTCAAAGATATGAATGTATACATCAAACCTCTTATAGATGAGCTACAGAAGTTATGGAATGGCATAACTATGTATGACGTATCTAGACCAATACGACAAAAGCAATTTCAATTCCATGCAATGGTTGTATGGACAATACACGATGCCCCTGGGTTAACTTCATTTTGTGGTTTGTAATTTTAAGTTCCACTTTAATTGCATTTAATGATATGGAGTAGTTAGAATATTTTATAAATGATTATATTTGACATAGATATTCCATATGTAAATATTGTAGGTCTTCAAACAAAGGGTAAATTTGGATTTCCAGTTTGTGGTCCTAAGATAAAATCTCGACATTCAAAAAGCTTAAGAAAGGAGGTGTTTGATGAGTATAGGAATTTCCTCTCTAAGTATCACGGGTATAGAACAAATGAAAGAAATATTTTCAATGGGAAGCAGGAGATTGCATTAAAACCACGGAGAATGACACCTCACCTTTGGAAGATGCAATACAATAGAAATCATCATCATGTTACATATGGATCATTGTATATGAATTTTTATGTATTTTAATTTTTATTGTGAGTTGTTTATTGTAGTGGTCATATTTGATTTATGATGTAATTTATTAATTATAAACTAATATTCATTATGTCCATCGTGATCATGAAGGCATTAATGGCCTTCCACGAGGAATGAAAAGTTATCCTATTCAATTCAGCAGGTTGCCCTACTATGAGCACCTACAAATTGCTCATTTGTTTGATACAATGCATATTGGAAAGAATTTTACTGAAACCTTATGGCGACTACTAGAGCTAAGGAGGGAGAAATATAAAGTTGTGAAAGTGTGCAAAGACATTCAAGAAAGCAACCATGCAATGAAAGACGTCATCCAATATCATACCAACGGAGAACAAGTTAATATAAACTCAACTCCATGGATGTTTACTGAGCAACAAAGCAATGTTTTCAAAGAAGTAATGCGGAAAATTAAATTTCCCATCGGTTTTTGTGCAAACTTGAAGAATATCATAACTAAAAAAGGTGATTTTGCGGATGTCAAAACACATGATTGGCAAGTCTTCATCAAGGTAATTATTATTGTTATGTCCATATAATTTTTTCTTGTTTGTATACTATTTTTTTAATAAATGGCGTGGTTTGTATATTGATACAGTATGTTCTACCTCTCTCTCTCCCGGACAACTTCGACAACAATGCCAAACAAGTTATATATAATCTTGGTAAATAATGAGGTAACTAGTGATTACTTGCATGTGCTTAGTGTTTCTTTAATTCTCCATATAATAATTTTATTTTATTTTTTTGTGCACTATTTCAGCATATATTGTAATTTAATGTTTATTTTTGTTAAATATCGTTATTGGTTTGCATCACTTGTAGATGGTTGACATCTAAAGAAATCCATAAATAAGATATAAAGTATTGGAGGAGAGAAATTCCTCGCCTCGGGTGTGAAATGCATAAGCATCTACCATCGGCATTTTTCAATGCACAGGAACACTACCTCATACACCAAGTTGAGGAGATTGAGTCATGTGGACCTATGCACTCAAGGTCCATGTGGATGGTTGAGAGGCACTTGAAATTTATGAAGGGTTTGGTGAGACAACTAGCACATCAAGAGGGTTCTATGATGGAAGGATATACGGTATACCAAAACATGTTGTATGTTAGTGAATATATTCCTATTTTAGCATCAAAGCTTAATTTACATTGCATTTGTGATCCGGACTCCAATAACAAATTTGAAGGGGAGCAACTGAAGGGGAAAGGTATATTGAGAAAGCTGAAAAGTAATTATTAGCTACTGGATTTTTAGTATATCCTTCATATTCTAATTGTATTTTCTAGTCATAATTGCTTCAATTAAGAGAATATACGTCTTTGTTCAGGAGATTTACACCTTTCTTTGATTTTAATGGTTATTGTCATTAAACAGTTGGTTGAGAATGGGATGCAATTCATTTATACATCGCAAACAATCTTGACTGGATGAAGGTATGGATTGAACAATGTGCACAATTGGGTCATGGAATATCATGGGAAGGTGTGGCTTCATTGGTAAAAAAAGCACAACGCAATGGAGATAACAATCTAACAGAAAGGGAAATCGATTTGGCATATGGTGTAAAAGATAAAATTGCAAGTATATAATTAATCAAATATCCCTCTAAATATTTTATTTTGTTTGATACTTATTGATGTACATGTTCTTTTTTTCCATGTATTGTTGCATAAGGACTGGTTGGTTGTGTAATTTTTTCGTGTATTGCTTATTGCAGGTAAAACACCATAAGGCTATGGTCTGCAATGGAGGTAGATATCGGATCAAAAAACTGGATGAAACAAAGAAAACATCAGATTCTAGGGTTTTGACTGTCTTTGAGGTTACTAATGTTTCATCTAGAAGTAACAGACATCCAGAAGTCTCAGAAAATCGATGCTATGGGTATTTGGAAGATATTATACAGTGTGACTTTAAATCCTTTAAGGTAGTTCTATTCGTTGTCAAATGGTACAAGTTACGATTGAATCAACATGACCCTGATAGAACTATTATTAAACATGATAATGGATTTACCATGGTAAACACAAGGTTGTTTAAGCCAGGAATAGAGCCCTATGTTCTTCCAAGCCAATGTGAACAAGTATTTTACTCAGAGGTTCCAGGTAAAGCGGGCTGGTTGTTTGTTGTGAGACACGATCCAAGGGGAAGGCCGGTAAAGTATAATCTAGATTATGGTAATGAAGAGGGTTCTTTGGAAGAAGAATATGATGATGAAGAGCATGATCAACTTGAGTTAGCTGACGATGATGATCCAATAGAATATTTCCAAGGAATAGTTGAATCAGATGATGTAGCAGACAATGCCATTGAATATTATTCTGACGATGACACGATGAGCGTAACTGATGATGATGATGATGATGATATGGCCAATCCTTATAATGTTGACACAGATGATGATACAAATGGCGCATCATCTTCATCATCATTGTCTTCCTCTTGATGATGATACTCATCATCAACATCATCATCATCGTCATCCTCATGATGATGATAATCATCATCATCATCATCGCGATCATCATCGTCATCATAATCATGATCATCGTCATAATCATAATCATTGTCTTCATCAACATCATAATCATCGTCATCATCATCATCATCATTGTCATCGTTGACATCGTCATCATCATCATCATCATCATTGTCATCATTGACATCATTATTGTCATCATCATAATCATTGTCATCGTCTTCATCATCATCATTGTCATCATTGTCATTGTCTTCATCATCAACACCATCATCATCTTCATCATCATCGTCATCGTCATCATCGTTGTCACGATCAACATCATCATTGTCATCATCATCATTGTCATCGTCGACATCAACATCATAATCTTCATCATCGTCGTCATCATCATCGTCATCGTCTCCGTCATCATCATCATCGTCGTCGTCATCATTTTCATCGTCATCCTCATGATGATGATAATCATCATCATCATCATCAAGATCATCATCATCATCATCATCATCATCACAATCATTATCATCATCATCAGGATCATCATCATCATCATTGTCATCGTCGTCATCAACAACAACAACATCATCAACATCATCATCAACAACATCGTCATCATTGTCATCATTGACATGAACATCATAATCATAATAATCATCATCAACATCATCATCATCATCATCACCACCATGCTCACAAGCTCACATGCTCAACTTTTCAATCATCCTTCAAAGATATATTTTCATTTATCCTAGATAGGGATGTGTCATTATGTAGATGGTTCTTCCCGCATTAATGTGAAGGTTCTTTATTCAAGTTAGGATATAATAAAAATATCCTAATACTATTATGGCAATTTATATAATATAAAATAACATATAATAAAAATAAAATACATATAATATAAAATAATATATAACAAAAATAAAAAACATATAATATATAATTTTTTTGTGACAAGGGTTTTTGGGTGACAAGGGTTTTTTGTGAGCGCTGTGATGTTTTCTCCTTTGTGGGACAAGCTTGAATGCAGACATACTCTTCCTCATTTAATGGGTTATTCAAGGATTCAATTTACAAACCTTCTTACCTTACAAATGAGAAACTCGTTGTTCGGGTCATGAACTTAGAATAGGGATTCGTGCCTCACCCCCTCTCATATCTGTGAGTCGCTATTATAGTGATCATTCATTTTGTAGCGCATCTATAGATGTAATTACGCAATTTCTCTAGTTTTGCACAGACAGGCTTGATAAACATTGTAAATACTATATGATAGTGTTAAGGACTGCTCATACCATAAGGTTGGGAGACTATGGTATAAATACCATGTCCTAAGTACTAAGTCGGCACTGATATTTAAAGGGTGGTGAAACCATAGGATAGAGGGTTTAACATATGACTTGGTTCGTATATGGTATAGTGTTGATTCCATAAAATATGGCGAGGGTTTGTGCATGCGTTAATGGTCACCAGCTGAGGGTTTGTGCATGCGTTAATGGTCACCAGCTGCTTGTGCAATATGGTTTTTGGCATTTTGGTTTAGTGTGGCCTCTGCGCATTTGGAGAAGGGAGACAACCCCATCGATTCGCAGGTAATCTAGCTCGAATCTGTGTAAAAATGCATTGCTTTGTTGTATTCTCCATGGCATGGTAATTGATTTTCATGCCATCGTTGGTTTGTCTGCAGGTGAACGCGAAGGCGCTCCGGGGTTTGCATAGGCTACACTATCGATTTGGGATTTCTTCTTCACTGCCATGGTAAGCATGCTAGCAAGATTTACTTGCCTCCTCTCGTTCTGGGAATTTCTGAGTTGGAAAACTTTATTGGGTTGGGGTTTCGTGTGGCACTTGTCGACTCTGCCTTCAGGGTTTATAATGTAGCTTGCTCTGGTTTTTAATGGACTCTTATTGGGAGGTTTGGCATCTTTGGGCCGTGGCTGCACCATTACTTGTAATGGTGCCATAGCTCACGACTTTGCCATTTAACATTTTTAATAGTTTAACTATTGTAAAAGAGGCTTCATGCCTCACTGTGTAAATACATTGCGTGTTGGCTTTTATGTAAGGACTTCAATGTGATTTCGTATATACAATTTCATTCAATGTTTATAAAATATTATACTGTGTAAATATTTGGGACTGTGTAGTAGATTTAATGCTGCGTTTTGAATTGTTGAATTACTAGGTTCGATTCATGTCTTTCATCCTGTGGGATTTACTCTGTGCATTAATAATGGTTTGGGTTTGGGAGTATGCATGACACTCTAATTTTATTGTTTGTAAATTAAGTCAGGAAAGCTTCTAGAGCTTGGGGCGTTATGCCATGGGCTACACCATTGTAGCAATGATGCCGTAGCCCATTGGCTTGCCATCATATGCTTTGTGTTGGCGTTAAAATGGAGACTGTGTTTTTAGCCAGAGTATAGAACTTTTGGATTTGCATTAGCTCAACATGGGTGCACAGAGGTCAAAACATCCACTCTACAGGAGGTTACTCATTGAGGCATCATTTGAAGCATGCTTACACTATTTTATACACCATTTCATGAGAGATATTAAATGCTTGAAGGTTACTAATTGAGATGGTCCATTTCATGAGAGATATTACATGCTTGAAGGTTACTAATTGAGCTGGTCCATTTCATGAGAGATATTACATGCTTGGCAGGTGATGCAGGCACCAACTGCCATAACTCTATGCAGACCTTAGTTTTACGAAAACCCTGTTCAGAAAGTGAATTTCAGGCAAACCCTTAGTTTCTCTCTTCCCTCTCTATCCTTCTCGAGCTACCCAAGCTTCTACGAGCTACCTCACCTCAAAATGAGCTAACAAAAATCTCCTCGAGCTAACCTAAGCTACCTAACTAAATGATTTGGATCTTCATTAAATAAACGTCCAGTTCTATTCTAATTTTGTTTACAGATCCTATAATTAAGGAACAAAGTCCTTAATAAACTAAACCGAAAAACTAACATTCATTCTTTACTTGTTTATGGATTTTGCAATCCTGCAGATGCAAGATGTGGACAATGGTACACTGTTAAAGTGGACTCTTCAAAGGTTACCTTGGAAAATAAAGCAGATCTTCTTCAACGAGCTGAAGTTCGTGTGTGTGCTTTTGATATAGAGACAACCAAGCTTCCTTTCAAGTTCCCTGATGCCAAATATGACATGATAATGATGATTTCACACATGGTGGATGGGCAAGTCTATCTTAATAAAAATCGAGAGGTAAAAACACTTGGCATTGTTTTATGCCCATTGGTCAACCTATCCTTTGTTTTGGGATTTCTTTCAGCTATGTTTTGGGATTTTTATTGTTTGCAGATTGATATTGCATTGATTGTTATGAACATCATTGCTCTTCTTTAGTTTTCCATTTCCTTTTCGTTTGTTTCCTGAGTGTGTAGGGGTGGGGCATTGAAGACTTGGAGTACACTCCAAAACCAGAATTTGAAGGAAATTTCAAAGTAGCAAATGTGCCAAATGAGGTATATCTTCCATTTATTGTTTACCCTAAGACTATAATTCTGAAAACAAGTATTGATCCCCTGGAAGTTTGCTAGACTATTCTACTGTACTATTCTACTGGTTGTTTAGAATTTGCAAGAGTGAAGTTAAATATCTACTATACATTATTAATAATGATTTAAGGTAACATACTTTGTTGTTTCTTTGTCTCTTTTCTATATGAAGTGGTTATGTATTTGTAGGATTCAATCTTATTCTATATCCCTTCCTTGAGCAAAGCTAGACTATTCTAAAAGTATTGAATGCCTCTTGGTCAGCAAGTTTATTTCTATTATTTTTTTATCTTAGTTGTTTCCTTTGGTCCCCTCTGTTTAGAGACTCTATAGGTTCAGTGTATTCCATCATCACTTATTAAGATTGGGGATGTAAAGCACTCTTTGCATGAGAGCTCTTTATTATACAAGGAGAAACTTATGCAGATACTTATACAATTAGCACAATGCATATGAAGGATAAACACAATTCTTTAGACCCATTTCATCTTAATCATGTTATAAAATACCACCCTTTAGAACTTTAGTCAACTCAAAATGGAGGTCAGGGACACAGACAGTGTATGGGGACTGCTTCATTCAACTTTCCAACTAATAGTCTCACCCAGAGAAGCACTGCATTGTGTTCAACTAGGAAAAATTGATTGCAAGCAACCTTTCTCCGACTCTCTCGAAATCCAAGTCACATAGGCCATTTCTAAGTGGGTAAGTTGGAACATGCGGGCATGGGATTACGTGACCTTTGTACATCTGGTTCACACTACCGTGAAGTTGTGTTGTAATCACCTACCCTTAGCACATGTAATGTCTCTAGTTAAGGAACATTCTCTTTAAGTGTTCATGGATTGGTTAGATTGGACTTTGTCTTGTTAAGTGGTCCACTTGTAGACTTAGTACAAGGTTTGCTTGTAATTACTCTCTTCCTTATTCTATAAATAGAAAGGAGAGTGCTTCTCTTGAGGCTATTGGGTTTTCTATTTTACGAAAAGTAAAGTTAAGAGTAAAGTAGTGGTGATAACTATATGTGCAAGGATGAAATATATACTTGACATAGAATACTCTAGTTTGCTACCAGGCTTCCTTCAATGGTCAAATTCTAGGCTGAAACCATGTGGTCATAAGTGAAATATTTGGATTTTTTTTTTAAATCCATCAACAGGCGTCACTTTTCTGACGTTCTTCTGACACTCCGGTCAACCCATCCGACGGCCATGCCATGACTCCGACACTTCCTCCTATCTGACGACCGATGGTTAAAGTGTCGGATTGCGTTGGAAGGCCAACTCTTCTAGTGTCGGACTGCGTCGGAGTACCGACACTGTCTAAATTAAAAACCGACGACACCACCATTTCTCAGACACTTTTGTCCGTCGGACGGCCGACGCTTCAGGGGTCGGATGACGTCGGATTTATGACGGTTTATGCAATTTTGGTTGGCACTTAGGAAGGAATAATGGTCGAATATGCGAAACAATGGTCTGTCGGATCTTAGACCCTTATTAGTCGACGGTCGAAGATCCAACGTTACGCCACCAACAACAAAAAAAAAGTGTATGTGTCGAATACCCAACAGGTTAGTGTCAAATTTCAGACATGGTAGCCGTCGGATTTTGGCCTCAAATTTTGTAGTGAGTTTATTACCTTTTCGTGCTCTAGATTCAAACATGAAAAATTCTAATAGAGTCCTCTTTAAGCTCTTTTCGAACTCTTAAAATGTGAAAAGATAGTCGACTACTTGTCTTCTTCATACTCGTAAAAGTATTTGAAGAGTCGTCTCTCCGACTATAGGATATCTCTTTTTCGGTTCGAATGGAATATTTACAAAAAAGGAACACTCGAGCCAATCATGACTGGAAGAGTTCTCTAAGGTATTATTTTATACTTTTTCGGGCCTTAGGGACTAAATCATATAAAAAAGGACCCTTTCGAAGTTTTCTTTTGTCCTTGTTCAGACTCTCTATATATGAATGATGCTGAGTTTGCTTTCATTGGACTCATTAAATTAAACACTAAGAGACCCTTTTTTGGGAACGAGCCCCTCCTTTCTCATGTTTGTGAAATGTATGGGACTGGACTTGTCTTCAGATAAGCTTAAACGAGTGTTTGTTACCCTCTTTGAACTCGTAAAAATTAAAAGAGGCACTCATCAATAATGATGGGGGAATTAAGGGAAGGGAATCATTTTGCAAATCCAATGGCAGTTGTTTGTCACCTTTGAAAATGGCACTTATCTGCATATCATTTAGTCAATTAGGTATTCAGCTAACTTACAATTCAATCCACTTTCATGAGTCATGTCACTCCTTTGAGTTTTTTAAAAGATAGCATTGTCCACTGTCGCATTATGTGTCTGTCTGGTCTAGCCATGCTACCAAGTCTTTTGTCATGCCGCCCAATGTTCAAAATAAGAAAGAAGTTTACCTCTGTAGGTAAAACAGCCTTTGTGTCAGTACTTTGAGTCAGTCCTATGGTTACATTATCTACAATATTCCAAAACTTTGTTCCAAGTTTCATGTCATCGATGTGGGATTCATCATGGCCCTCCTTCAACGAGACTATTCATGTCGACATCAACTCATCATCCAGGAAATAGTCTTAGAAACAAGTTTAGTACCTTGAGATCTGTATGCCTCAATGACATATTCTCTCGCTATCGACAAAGGTTCACATCATTGGCCTTTGATCGGAAGACTCTGCTAGGTGTTCGGCACCAAGACATTTATTCACACTCATTAGATTGTACTAGGGTACCTTGGGAATCATTGACATCAATGGTGATATCCCCCGCACTTGTTAACGGTTCTCCTTATTGACCGATAATCAAGTGGTTTCTACCATGTTCGACTTCAGAACATTGTAATCACATGGATAGAATCGTACTTTGTGAAACATAAGACGAAGACCCTGGGTATTTGTTAAGCGCTCATAATTTACTCCCCAGGTTGTGATGGAGTATATTGTGTGAAGTGCCAGCATGGATCCACATTTGTATGGCCATGGCTATGCTCAAATTTATGTCTGTATGATATAGATCTACGTTGTATATCTGGTAGCTATGTCCAAGTTTGAGTCCTATATCACATGGATATACGTTGTATTCTAGAAGCCATGTTTGTTTATTCCTCTCATGGATCTGTCTTGTATTGGTATGCACCCATGATGAGGTTACATCTATTTATGAGTCAAAGTATTGATGTATTGTAGATGCATGTTCGATGACATTGTTCAATCAAGCTGGCTCTTACCTTGAAGTGATAACTTGCTTTATCAAAGCTCTCACCTATCATATCCCTCTAGCCTCATGCTTTGGGGGGCATTATTTTACACTCAAAATCTGTCACCAGCATGTGATAGGATCCCCAACACAGACATTTTGCCTAAAATCCCAAACTTCAAGAGAATCCTGCTCTAGGTGTTGATTCCAACATACAAAATTGTAGCACCGCTTCTACCCTCAAGCAGATAAGCGGTACCTTGTTCAGCACCGCACTTGTTGTGTGAAAACCAGACAGTGCCACCGCCTTTAACCTATGGTGTTGGAGTTGTTCTTACCCATCACCGCTCTGTAATAAATGGGTATAAGCGGTGCCCTTGGTAAAAAGTGAAAAAAATGAGGTTTCTCGAGGCTTCTAGAACAAGAGCCTCGTGTCTAACCTTATCCCTACTCACCTGGGTTGGTTAAGGTCGAGATCCCTCTTTGTAGGATCTTGTAGCCACCTCACCCACCAATCTCTCAACCATCCTATCTATTTGAGCCCTATAAATATAAGCTCATACTCCATGGTTGAGAGAGAGAGAGAAGAATAGTAGAGTTATGTTGTTGAATTGATACCCTGGCCTAATCCATCAGAGAGCAATTGTGGAGCAAGTTGGAGCTATCGGGGAAAAGGTGCTAGTCTTGTGAAGGAGTGTATCGACACTAAGGCACATGGTTGTAAGCTCTTTCATTTATTTTCTAATGCAAATTTTATTTCCTTCCCACATGTTTGTTGCGTTAATCTCACATTTATGTTATTGGATTCCTTAGTCACTAATATGGATGTGTAGATGATTTTTCTGGTAGCTTTGATGTCTTTGTATGTTTGATATGTTTTACAGGTATACAGGTCTTTCATCAGAGTTACATTCCAGGCGTCTATAATGTTCAGGGAAAGTCTTCAACCAAGTTATTCACTCATTTGTTCTGGATCTGAACCATTCGGACCATAGGAACAGCTTCTGTCCACAGAAGGTGATATATTCTTGATAATAAACCCTAATACCCCTCAACTGTTGGGTCTATTTCCCTAACTTACAATGGAGGGTTAACCTCAATGATTGTACATGAATTTATTATATTAATGACTCTCCCTATTGGAGGAACAAACATCTTCGTCAGGGTATAATGAAATACAATAAGAAATATACAAATGAATACTTTCTGAAGTTACAAATACATCAACACTCCCTCTTAAATAGGAAGGTATTCTCTTAACATAGTTCATCAGCACAAGTCTTCATCACTGCTCCTGCTATCTCGAGCAAATGGTGTTATCTCTCAATTCCACTCGTCATAGGAAGTTCTACAGAGCTAGCCATTTTTCATGCTGGATGTAGGTCTTAGAACTTATATCCGACCATGGGAGGCCCATCCTTCCACCATGTCAAAAAGGCCTAATGCTTACATCTAACCATGGGAGTCCCAGCCTGCCACCATGTTAGAAAGTCCCAGCACTTACATCCACCGGCATGGTAGGACACACCATCTACCATCCGAGAAAAGGCTCTGCACTTATATCCACCGGCATGGTGGGAGACACCACCTACCATCCAAGAAAAGGATTTGCACTTACATACACTAGAATGGTAGGACACACCATCTACCATCCAGGGAAAGGCTCTACACTTACATCCACTAGCATGGTAGGACACACCATCTACCATCCGGGGAAAATCTTTGCACTTACATCCACCGGCATGGTAGGACACACCATCTACCATCCAAGGAAAGGCTCTGCACTTACATCCACTGGCATGGTAGGACACACCATCTACCATCTGGGGAAAGGCTTTGCACTTACATCCTCTGGTATGGTAGGACACACCATCTACCATCTGGGGAAAGGATCTACACTTACATCCACCGGCATGGTAGGACACACCATCTACCATCCGGGGAAAGGCTCTGCACTTACATCTGACCATGGGAGGCCCATCCTGCCACCATGTCAGAAAGGATCAACACTTATATCTGACCATGGGAGGCCCATCCTGCCACCATGTCAGAAAGGCTCTTGGACTCATCACTTCCCCTTGGAAGGAACCTCGATCTGAGGAACACCAAGCTTCCCTCTGAAGTACTCAAACTTCACTCTGCCCATTTCTAGCATAGAATCACATCAAGGCTGATTACATCCAAGGATAACATGCGAGCTTCTCCACGACTGATTACATTTGAGGAAAACCTACAAGACTGATTACGTTTGAGCAAACTACGAGCTTTGTCGAGATTTTATGCTCATACAACCTGTCTCACCGGCTATGCTAGAACTCCCCTTTTGAGAGATCTCAATTTGTATCACAAACTAGATCTTCACTGCTCCTCTCTGCATCATACAAAAATGCAAGTCAAATCAATCAAATCAAATAGTAGCTTTCAAAATAAACATACTACCTCACAAATAGTCGAGAAAGTGACAACATATTTTTCCTCGGCAGTACTCAGTGCCATGCAGGACTCCATCCTGCCAAACCAGTAACCCATAGTGGATCTCAAACTGAAGAAGCAACCCAAGGCGCTCTTCTTCTTAGTGGCGCTACCAATCCGAATCAACATAACCATGTAGGTTTGTCTTCTCATTTGTATCATACTTGAACCCATACTCAATTGTACCCTTTAGGTACCTCACTGCATGATCCGGATTTATGTAGGAACGCAACAGAATACACAAATAACCACAGAAACAAATATGTAGCAGAAATAACACTTCATTTCATTAATCAATAACTAAAACTTGTTTACATACAGAATGGAAATAAACTAGCTAGAGTGTTGGTAGTTTATCTCTAGGAAGAGATGTGGCTGCTACATGCCTCTGAACTCTATGTTACAATAACGCTCGAAGGCCTATATATTATTGAGAAACAATGGAAACCCTACACATCCAAAAACCTAACCCTAGGAGGTGAAACACCAGAATGTGGGCCCCGTTGGGTAACTTGGTACATCAATTTCCCGGCGTCGTAACTTTAGCATACTACCTCTGTTCGACATGTATGATACATCATTAGAAAGATATGTTTAAGGACTACATTCATAAATGGCAAATATCAAGTCTAGAATTGACTCATATTTTCCCAACCATTCGATGCCGAAAAAATGTCGTTTAGGGCCTCAAAATGACTCTAGAAGTTTAGGACCTGAAAAACTGCCAAAAATAGTAAATTGTGCTACAATTAAGGAAACTGGAAAACTGAAAGAAACAATGTTGGGGGTATAAGTGGAATAGGTGGGTGGCCACCAATATCCTCCTGGATCACTACATGCTTTGCAACCAGGTGAGCAAGCCGTGGATCCGTTAGGAACTGGCTCAGGTCGTTCACATCAAAGCATGTGTCTGTTCTTGTATTCGTCAGGCACATCAATGAACAAATCATCTGACGATATAGAATGGAATCAATCGTCTATGATGAAGCGTCACTCAATAGCTTTGGTTTTGATTCCATAGGTTTGGCCATGGCCTTGCAGTCCATCATCTCGAACCTCTTCAAGATCTCCACTGCATATTTCCCTAGTCCAAGGTATATTCCATCCATATTCTTCCATGCCTCCATCCCCAAGTCCTTCATCTCAAACTCGGAAGCAAGTCTCCTTCTTGCATATTTAATGAGTTCCTATTTTTCTATCAGGAATAGGTCATCGACATATAACAGGAGCATTACTAGTCTTCTACCTTCAACCTTGGAGCAAAGTTTTGAGTCCGCTTTACTCTTAGTAAATCCTAGAGCCATCAGTAATATTTCCATTTTGTTGTACCATGTCAAACCTCAGGATCTTCTCTAGTCACTTCGTGTGAAGCGGAGAATCATTCCCCCTTTTCCTTTCGTATTGTATGTATTGAAACATTATGTACTGGAGTGACAAGTAGCTTCCTCTACTACTAATATTCTATGTATCCATCTAGGGTCACTGGATACCAAGATCCTCTATCTCGAACCTTTTCAAAAGTTCTTCTTGAACCCATCTATGAGCTTATCATCGTCTATAGGATTTCATCTTCAACCTTGTAGCAAAGGTTAAGATCTTCATCACTCTAGGTGATCTTCAAGATCCTCATGTAGGTGTTATCCCATAGGTGCCTTCTAAGATCCTATAAGGCCTTCTATAATTTGCACACATGATTCTTCCTGTCATGTGTCTCATCTCACAGTGGCTACTCTACGTATACTTGACTCGTCACTGGTGCAAATGTCTCTTCGTAGTCTATGCCTTCTTTCTGTAAGAAACCTCGTGCTACGATTCTTGCCTTGTATCCCACGATGTTTCCATTTACTACATGTTGGATCTTATAGATCCATATGGAGGACACTATGGACATCATTCTTCTTGAATTGGTGTTTTCCTCCTCTTTCTTGTTGGCTACTTCTTCATAGCTGGAAGGATCTGCATCAATGATGTCGCTTAACATAACTAGATTGTGTTTGAGGCCTCTTGCTTTCCTTGGATTATTCTTCATCTACTGTTATCTTTATATTCTTCTGAAGCTTTTTCTTTTGCTATGGAAGCTTCTTGGTTCATCTTCATGTATGCTTATTGGAGTGAATCTTGAACTGTCGTCACTTGTTCTTTGGAACTAGTCTCATCCTTCTTTTCTTGTAGGCGATTGTACGCGATCTTTCCTACAAGTCAAATGCATTAGTTGTATGGTTAGAAACATTTCATAAGGCATATTCATAATGGAAAATTATTATGTGTAAAGATATAATCATGCAACTATTTGAGCCAATACAACATTCATCCATATCTCACGGAAACTTTCTAGATGCCTTCCATCTCTACCATGACATCATTGAGATTGTAATCCAATATGTCCGCAAAGAGGTTTCATTCTAGATAAGTAGCAATGGAGTGTTGTATAGCACCATGGGATAGTTACCCATCACATGCATATTGGTAGTATATCATCATTAACGCAACCATTCTATCATGCATAATACATTTCACAACTAAACAATGTCATATAAACAACTATATATATAGGGGAAAAAATCAAATACTTATCTTTATTTGTTTCGTGGGTAGAGTCCTTCTTGAGCTTTTAGCTCCATCATATTCTTCATTCATGACATCATCATTTCTTATCCAAATGCTAAGATGGATAAGAGGTTCTTCAAGAATTGAGTCCTTCATATTCCTCATCACTCGAGGGATCTTCTTTGAATCGTGAGAGCTTGATATTTAGTTTCTCCCATATTCTCTTCTCTTATTATGAGTCGAGATTCTTCTTGTGTGCACTCTTCCCAGAGTCTGCTGAAGGTAATCACTTCCTTCTAACACACATTCCTTGAATGAATGAATCCCATGATCCTGGGAGGACATTCAAGATGGTTATAACAATATCTTTCTCTTCTTTGATTGCTTTGTCATAGCATCGAACACTTCCTTTTAGTGTCTTCAAGGATGACACATGAGGGATGAGATGATCTTTAATAGAATCTGCAATGATTCTCTTGGCTCTAGCCTTAGCCTCATCTCCCTCTGGCTCCTAGGCCTTTCTTATTATTTGAGGTGTCCATCCTGATTCTGGAGTTGGATAATCTATGGTTTGTCAGAGAAACCCTAGTTTTCAAACTTCTAATTGGATAGAAAGATGGGCCACTTCAAGGCAAGTTGTCCAATGTACTCCTTTTCTAAAAATAGTGGAGGGAAGCTCCCAAAACAGGAAGCCCTCGTTTTCCAATTTCTTCGGCAGAAATTCTTGATATTTTTTCTACGGTATCTTTGAAATTACTGCTCCTATGTGTCTAAACATTTGCACTGCAGTGGCCTCATATGTCCTCTTTCCAACACCTCAGGTTTGAGAAGAATTGGATTCACCAATTGGGACTTATGAGAGTTTTCCCAAGGTGACTTATTTCAGGACTGTTCAACATAGAGAACTTGTACAGAATTCTGTATGTCATTATTTCACCTTCGGTGTCTGAAACATTTACCACAAAAAGTACAGTATGTTCCCTATTTGGGACATCTTGTGAAATTTCATTTGGAACTTTGTATCCCGAGATATAGCGATTCTCCCTAGGTGTCCTGTGAGAGGATGGAACCTTGATTTGGAGGAATGGCATCTCCCAAAATATAGTGAATCTGAGGCTGAAAATTATACACAGGGTACATCAGGAATTTATCTTCGACCTGTGAACATTTCGTCTCCTGATACTTCTCCAATATTGAGATATAGCGAATGCACCAAAATGACTAGTTTTAGTCTTTTAGGGTTTTCAAGCATGAAACCCTAATTTCCATTAGCTGCCATTGCAGCTGTATTTCAGTTTTACAGTGAAACTTCTCTGATTCGTATTTAATGAGAACCTCAAATGGAAATACAAAATATTTAGATCTTACCAATTTGAGATGCCCAAACTGGATCTGGAGTTGATCTTTTGCAATGTTTATTTTCTGGTCCGGGGTCAAATTAGGGTTTGACTTTCCCACAGTTTTACCCAACCAAAACTTTCAATATTGGTCTCTAAATTTTGATGTTGAGGAGGAGAGAAATACTATGCTGGGATCACTCAAAAATTCCTCTTCTCTGAAAAGCCCTAATTTCCTGCAACAGTAACAGGTCAAAAACTGAAAATGCCCAAAATCAAATTTTTCTTCAACATAACGATGCGCCCTTCAATGGAGAGGTATCCTAGCCTCTTTTTGCTGATGATCTGTGGAGAGAGACCCAAAAAGTAGAATCCCTAGCTTCTATAGCTGCACAGTCTCTTCTTCTCAGGTTAGCTCTGATACCATGTTAGATTTTTATCATTTAATCAATATGATCTAGGATCTTATCTAAGAGAATAACATGCACAACAATAATCAGAAGAGACAAGAGAAACAAAGAATTTTCCTCGGGGAAACCATAAAGGAGAAAACCCCGCAACTTCCTCAGAAATAGAATGAGCACCAATAGAAAAAGTAAAACCCAAAGATACAAAGATGATCTCCAACGGTTGTTGTCTCTCTCACTTGTGAGATCTCCTCCTCTCTCACTCATGCGCTATTGTTGAGTGAGTGTGTGTGACAAATAGAGAGTCTCACTCTCTATTTATACTAGTTTTCCACTTGACAATTACTCTACAGGTATGAACACACTAGGAGAGTATAATAACCCTAATACCCCTCAACTGTGGGGACTATTTCCCCGACTTACAACGAAGGGTTAACCTCAATGACTTTACATGACTTTATTATATTAATGGCTCTCCCGATCAGAGGAACAAACATCTCTGTTGGGGTATAATGAAATACAATAAGAAATATACAAGTGAATACATTCCGAAGTTACAAATACATCAATTCCCACTTAAACCAATTCCTCATCCAACTTAACTCCAGTCTATAAATGCAAGCGATTATAATGAATGTTGTAACAACTTTTAAATGTAAGTTTATGCTAGAGGAATTATGCCAAAGAGTAGAAATCCAATTGCTTCCATTCATTTATTTGTGTGTTTCCTTTATTTTATAATACCCGTTTCCCCCTCCAAAGTGTCCACGCGTAAGGGGGGTTGTTGCACAATGGAGCTTTAAAGGACCCTCCTACTAAGAAGATCGAGATCGGGAAGCTTCTTCTTAGGTGAGGTATTTCAAGTGATTTTGTCTTTCCATTAGATAATAATGAACTTGTTCTCTTACCCCAAAATTGCTATTTAAATAATTGAAATTCATTGTTTTGATGCTTTCTAAGTTATTATGCATACTATTTTATATATTATTTATTTCCAATGTTGTCACTCATCATTTTTGTCTACCCTTAGTTCTAACAACCAACTAAGCTGAGTTTTTATATGTTAAAGAACAAAATTTCATATGCAGAATGACAACCATAATGGAGAATCTAATCCGTTAATCTCACTGTTGGTTGTTCCTATTCCATTATTTTCCAATCTTTGTTAGTTTACAAGGTCCTCTTGGCTAATACAACACAGAACTAAGGGTCCCCATTTTCAAACATTTTTAATTTTTAATCTCCTAAGAGTTTGTGCCTCTATTTTCTCATAATCCACACTGTTGATGCAAATTCATTCTCTAAGCCATTCAGTCCGGACCAAATTCTCCACATGTTCTCATCAACCATGATGCCCAATTTGGATAGAGCATCAATTTATTTCACTACATATCATTCACCCATGTTACAGGGAAATGAATTCAACTGTTGATGCTCTATCCAAATTGGGCATCATGGTTGATTAGAACAGGTGGAGAATTTGGTTCGTACTGAATGGCTTAGAAAATGAATCTGCATTAGCAAATATTCCCTTTTAAGTTTACGTGTTCTTTTATTGTGGTGAAAACTTCTATAGCATCTTATGATATATTTCTTTAAATACCCTACATACAACTATATATTTGAAACTTAATGATCACCTTTCATAAAGTCTTCTCTTGAAGACTATGTAATGAATAGGTACGCCTAATTACGCAACACTTGCTGGGGCGGCGCTTGCTATGGTGAAGGCTATGGAGGACGATGCTGAGGTTGTTTATGTGGAACTTGAGACCCTGTCGACCCTTCTTCACCACTATTCCTTCCGCTCGGCCTGTCTTCCAATACAAACAGCTTCAAGTGCCTTTTCATGCTCCTCCGCCCACAGTCAAACTTGTTGCACCTAGTTAGCCCATGCAATGGTGCTGCTATCTCAGAAAAGCCTGTTATAAAGCTCCTTGAGGTTACTTACTCATCTCAGAAAAATCCTTACTTCAGTGACACTCTTTGGGGCTGGCCCCTATACCATGAGGTCTTCTAAGAATAGGCACTGCTAGAATAGGAGTACTTGCATCGTTGAATCGTTGGATCAGAATGGGAAGAGGAATTAAGAGCCCTTACCTTCGTCATAATACCCACCTGCCAGAAAGAGAGAGGAGTGAAGCTGTACCAGCCCTAGACCATGAGGGCTTTGGAGGGACACTGCTTGAAGACCTTAGGAGCCACAGACACTGATTGGATCCTGGAATCGTTGGATCATTAGATCGGATTTTCAAATTTTAGCGTTATTACATATATAATACCCCTCCATTTACCTTGCACGAACCAACCAACCCAGGATAAGAATTGCCTTTATTCATACACGAAATTAATTCATACACGAACTTACACTTAGTAGTTACTTATTATGGATGGTGGGATTGTAAATTCCCCGAATACTCCTTGTTGCCTGCCTTACTTTTGATACCCCCGATTAGGGATGACATGGTGGGACATAGGGAGGGAGGAGCTGGGTGGATGGATTATGGATGCAATTGCTCTGCTTGGCTGGAAGGTCTTATTATTGGTACATCAGAGTGAGAGTTCCCGGATGGGTGAGTAGCCCACATATGATAGAATTGAATAGGAGAGGGAGCCAGTCAAGGTGTCAAACGAGCAAAGCAAGGGCTAGGTCAAGGTCAAAGAGAAAAAGGGTAAAGGGTTCTTTCTCGTAAAGCACTCTTGCTATCATTCCTCACCTTACTACCAAGCGTAATAGCTAAAGAGATAATTCGTTAAATAAATAAATTGCATTTTTTTTGAAAAAAATAATAATAATCCACACTATTGGATAAGGTTTTGTTAAAAAAAACACTTGATAGATTCACAAAATCAACCTTTTTATAGGTCTATGAACTCATACATATTTATTATCTTATATGTTCATGATTCCTGCACAAATGACGAGTCATAATATCTTATATGTTCATGATTCCTCTAAACTGCACAAATGACAAGTATATGACTCGTGCGATTCCCTTGAAACCCATATTTTATTATTTTTTATGAAATCTTATAAGCAATTTCAATTTTCCAAATTTTATTGGCTTCTTTAACAATGCTATTTATCAATTTAATTGTGTAGAAGTTAAAGCACTTTCATTTTGATAAAGGATAAAAAGTTTCGTGTGTTTATTACTTTTAAGTTGTTTATTTCTTGTAGCCTCAAGGGTTAGCTCAATTGATAAGACGTGCGTACACTCTCTCAGTTCGAGGGAGGTCATGGGTTCGAGCTTTGAGTTCTCTGGGGTTGGGCCTTCTGCTAGGATGGCCGACGGTTTACCACCTCTGCCATCCACAAATGTGGAGAAGTATTGCTGGGTTTCCCGTGGATCTTTCCATCTGAAAAAAAAAGTTGTTTATTTCTTGCATTTTAAATTTAACACCTAGCTTTATGCATTATCAAATTCTGTTTATAACCACATAGAAATGGACCTAAACCCTAATTTTGTTTATAACCACATAGAAATGGACCTAAACCCTATCTCACATCAAATTATGTTGTTCACCTTGTTTCTTTAAAAGAAATATGCGTGATTCAGAAAGGTTGGGATACTAAAATACACACATTGGCACTTCTTAATGATAAAAGGCTTGGTTCATTCGAACAAGCAAACAAGAATTTTAAAAAGTAAAAAACAATTTAAATCAAACCTACTAATTCCTTTTTCGTGGACAAAAGGAAGTATATCTTATGTTAAGATTTAAGATTCTAGAGTTACGCATCCAAGTAACACTTCATGATGGTTTAATAGTCAAAACATAGTCATTTTTATAGAATACTCGAAATCTTTTCAAGAAAATGTGTTTTTAAATTTAAAGGACTTTTTTTCCTTAATTGTCAATCTTGTTTGTTTGATAAAGGTTTCCAACTATTTCGAGTTATGTTTCATTACTGGATTTGTTTGAGGTTACTAACTTTTTGTTCATAATTTGCAAAGAGGTATTCTAATTACCTAAACCAATTGCACCAATTGCAGGTATACATGTAGGTGACTTTAATAAGATTGTAAATGTTCTAGATAGTTGTTTCTTCTTTAGATTATAATTTTTTCCTCTTTTTAATATGTTATAGTAGACTAATGTTTGATAACTAATATTAGTTTGGAGTTTGTTAAAATTGGAATTATAAAAAACTATAATAAATACATCTATCTTAAATTAAAGTATAAATAGTAGACTATCATGATTATGTATATGTATGTGTTTTAAAAGAATATAATTTTTTAAAATTAACTAAGTATCATTTAAAATCTATATTTGAATAAAAATTACAAAACAAAACAAAATATTAGGAAATTTATATGCTTACCATCCTTGACTGAGTTTCAATTAATTCTTCTACTTTTAATTAATTGATACAACATATACATTTGGTTTTAAAGTTCAGGTTACTTAAAATTTTATTAATTTATTAAAATACTATATACCAACTCCATGTAGAGCACAAAATTACACTTATTCCTAATATTCAACTATAAAAAAATATCATCTTTAAATAATATTAAAAACCATAAAATTAAAAATAAAACTTAAATTTTTATAACTTGAATAGAATTTTTATCACTTAAAAAAAATTTTAAAAAAATATTTCCCCTAAATCATAAATGCAAAAACACTTATCCCTACCTTGTGAAGGGTGGGCAAAGATATAGATGAGTAAGTCTACGTGTGGCCTTCAAAAGACCAACCTCTTAAATGTGAAAAAGGGCATTTAAAATATACCAAAGTGTTCAACCAGCAATTAATTTCTTAATGTCTAACGGCCATAAAAGTACAAACTTCCAACTAATTTTTTTCCTCGGAAACTTCCAACTAATTATTTAGCAATTAATTTCACTAATTACTAATGGCCATGTGGCTAACATAGAAGTACATATGTCAAATTATGAAAGATAAATGAGCCTTGAATACGGGCACCTTGACGATGATGTTATAGTCCAAGTCTTAGGTCACGCTACACGCCTCTCGGATGTGAAATAGGACATCTGGGTTATGAAGAATGTATATCAATCGGGAGGAAGGGAGCTCCAAGAACGCCCAATTTAACGGCTCTCTTCCTTCCATGAACCCTGGTGTCTCTTGATTTTCTTGATCAGGTCGAGAGTGGGCTGCTGGTGCTGCGCAGGCTTCGGAATTCCTTGCTCAAGATGATCGCAGGACGTCATGGATTCGTCGTTGCTGCAGGCCTTGCGCGGGGATCTCTTGCGGCGACAGAGGCGATCTCCAGTTTTGCTGTCGACGGATCGGTGGTGATCGAGTTCAGGGCCTGCTGCGTCCCTGGCGCTATTTTGGTGGAGGCACTGTGTTTGGACGGCCAAAGGTTGAGTTAGCAGCGGCGGATCATCTTCACAGCTGAATCAGTGTTTGAGGAAGGCGCTGTTCAGAAGGATCGTCTTCGCAGTTGTAAAATGATCGGTGGGATCGTCTTATGCAAATCAATTGATGAGCTAGGGTCTCACTGCATCTTGCGGCGACAGCGGCGATCCAGATCGGCGGATCTCTGTTGCTGTTTCTTTTTTGTGGAGATGTCGGATCTTCTGGGTCATGCGGCGGTGGTTCTGGTGCGGTCGGAATCCGATAGCATAGAGCTGCATGGATTGAGGGTTCGATTCTGATTTTTGCGAGGTTTCTGATGCGGTCGGAATCCGATAGCATAGACCTGCGTGGATTGTGGGAGTCGATCCTGAGGAGCCTTTTCTTGCATGCGGAGGATCCGTTGTTTCTTGGTCTCGTTTTTCGATTCTTGAGGGTGTCGATCCTGATCTTGCGAGGTTTCTGGTGCGGTTGGAATCCGATAGCATAGAGCTGCGTGGATTGTGGGAGTCGCTTCTGAGTCATCAATGAGCCATTTCTTGCTCAAGGCCGTTATGAGCGGATTTTTGGTATTATCTTTTGGGACTAAGACATATATTGCATTATTTGAATGTCTTATTGAATAGATGTGACATATTTCTAGTCATTTTTATGACAGCTTTTGCTGATGATATTTGGACCTGTGAAGTTCAACTTCATAGTTTTCATGAACATGGATTCTTGCTTTTTTAGGCAGTTTTTCTGTTCGTATTGACAACTTATTGTTGGTTCAGATTATGGATTAAAGGTATATTGTGCTCTTACATGAGACAATTATATGTTTTGTAATGTCAACTTTTTAGTTGGCTTTTTTTGGTATAATGGACTTTAGGGCCATCTGCAAAATGTGAATAAAATATTTACGATTTTTTTTCTTTGAAAAAAAAAAAAAATAAGACATCTAAATAGACCAGCCTTTCCAATTAGTCAAGGATGGGCAAAGAGAAGAGGAATAACTCTATCCTATGTCAAAAGAACAACCTCTCCAATGTGAAAACAGGAATCGAAAATAGACCAACCTCTCACTATTAAACAATTAATTTCACTAATAATGGCCATGCCACTAACATAAAAAGCAGAAGCGATAAAATATGTCAAATTATCAAACATAAGGGAAAGGTACGTTAACGTTGACGTTGAATTTTATGTAAAGGACAAATTCAATTATTTAAATTTAATCAAATGTTTAGAATTATAATTTTAATAGCCTCATACAAATTATTTTAATATTTTGAATTTAATTGGAGTATTTAAATTATATTTTATATATTTATAAAAAATAATAAAATATTATAAAAAAAATGTTTTTAAAAAACATGTTATCATTAAATGAAGATTTTAAACATTTATTCAAATGTTTTTTGAGAAATGACTTGTTTTTTTCTATAATTAAAATGAACATTTACATGTTAGGGTTAACCTATTTGGGAATGAGCAAGGATGTAAGTGGCTTAAGGCATATGGTTTTTTTGCTATTATTGAAGGTTGGTTTTTCCCTGTTTTTTAAGATAAATCTAGTATTGCTTCTTAGATTTCAAGTCAACAAAATTTTAAATTAAAATTTGATGTATAATTACATAAATATGTTTTATAATTTAGTTAATTTAAAAATTAGAAAAAATATTTAAAACATTTAATATATATATAAAATAATGTGTAACATCAAATCAAGTCTTTTAAAAAAAAGTATATGAAAACGAATTTATATATTGATCCATAAATCCTATAAAGATTAATCTATAATCTATATTAGTTTGTAAATAAAGATATCGTAAAATAAAAATAGTCTTAATATCAATGAAAGTTCGAACTTCCGGACCCACAAGTGGAAGTAGCATTCACATTCACATTAGCTTTAATTCTGATGGAAAAGTATTGAGTATTGTTCGTAATATATACTAGACTACTAGTCGCTTTGTTGACTAGACTTGAATAGATATTTACCTGACACGGCAGGTTGAATTATTTGTGTTCCCATACTAAATGGCATTGGCGATGATCAGGCGAAGCACAACATTAGTGCGTCCGTTGACTTTGCAGTCTTCTTAGTGCGATTCCATATCGTTCACTTCACGGCCACGTACTCCAATCATCCAATGCCATCTCCTTCCGTCTTCTTTCCAGAATCCCCTGCTACTCAGTTTTTTATCTCCAGGAGGAAAGCAGAGTATCATGCTACATTGTCGTCTTCTTACCAATTCAATGCCTCTCACTGTTTATCAAATTCAATTTCTGGTTGCATCTGCATTCCTCATTGTCTGCGTCCTGCAATCATGTCTGGGGATTGAGTACCAGAATTGTGACCGCTGGGATACATGTGGGAACTTTGAATTCAGCTATCCTTTTGGGAAAATTAACAGCGGCTGTGGTGATCCTCAGTTTCAGCTACGCTGTGATTTGGAGAGCTATCCTCTGTTCAATATCAGTGGAAATGGGTATCTCATCTTGCAGCCCACATACTTGGCCAATAGCACTCCTAGTCATACCGTGATAATTATTGACTATAATCTATGGAGGACTATGCCGGGAGGTAAGTGCGATCCTTCAGGTAACTACTCCCAATTTTGGTGGCCCGCCTCTCATTTTCGTATTGCCAATAGATACACCAATCTCACGCTCTGGGGGCACTGCAATCGAAGTATTAAATTGAAGAATTTCCAAAAGTACAGTTTATGTGGCGATGATTGGTACGTCATTTCTAATCCAGAATCAGCGAAACGCGTCTGCAAAACCAATCTTCAACTGCCAATTAAGAAGAACTACTCAAACAAACAACAGAATGAGGATCTGGAAGAAGCCCTATCGGCGGGTTTTGAAATAACATGGTATGCCGACACCAAGAGAGATCGAAGCTGTGGCGCTTGTGTCGACAGTAAGGGGAATTGTGGTTATAACATTTCAGAACCCACTTCAACATTTCTTTGCAAATGTTCCGATGGCACCTCGCAACCGGAGATATGCCCCCCTAATGGTATTTATCTTTTTCCTTCTAACAATTCGATTACAAACCCCAATGCTAATTAATTTGTCACAACATCTAAAGATGTATTAAATGCTCCCTCCATTCTGCACTCTTGAACTCACGGATATATGTAGATGCGTTTGAGTATTCATTTTCTTTGCAAAAACTATGGATCGCTGTTTTTACTGATTATAGTTGGTATGGCCGCGTTGCAGGTGATCATAAAACCATGAAGTCCAAAATTGTAATAGGTAAATATAATTCTTCCTAGTGGTCAGTATCTTCACACGGCGATTTCCTATTGATTTTTTATTTTTTTTACGACACAGATCACGTTAATATCTATCTGCTCATCCGACCACAGGTTGCGCCATTGGAGGATTTGCTATGATAGCAATAGCCGTAGCGTTATTCGCGTATTATCTGAAGAACAGAAAAAGTCGTAGTAATTTCTGCAAATATGAGAGAAAAGACATGGAAGCACGTGTGCCTTGGCGCGAGATCGGCGATTTGCCGTTATTTTCTTACGAAGCACTTCGGCAGTCTACAAATTGCTTCCACAATGAGAATGAACTTGGCGTTGGAGGGTTCGGGTCGGTCTATCTGGGTAAGCTTTGTGACGGAAGAACTGTGGCCGTAAAGAGACTTTCTCAGGATAACTCAAGGAGACTCGATCAGTTCCTGAATGAGGTACAGATTTTTTCGACTTTGAATCATCCACACATTGTTCGTCTTTATGGTTGCACCCCTGCAGATAGTCCGGAGCTGCTGCTCGTATACGAATTTGTCCCAAATGGGACCCTGTCCGATCATCTTCATGGGGATCGCAAAAGCCCAGAGGGATTACCATGGAATATACGCTTGAACATTGCTATTCAAACTGCCCAGGCCTTGGCTTACCTTCACAGTGTTGATACGCCTATATTGCACAGAGATGTGAAATCCTCTAACATTCTGTTGGAAGAGAATTTTAATGTCAAAGTGGCAGATTTTGGGCTCTGCAGGCTTGTGCCTGTAGATGTATCACATGTGACTACTGCTCCACAGGGCACACCGGGCTATGTGGATCCAGTGTACTATCAGTGCTACCAACTGACCGAGAAATCCGATGTGTACAGCTTCGGGGTTGTTTTGGTGGAGATCATCTCTGCCAAATTAGCGGTGGATGTACATCGGAAGACATTGGAAATCAACCTTGCTAGTATGGCGATAGCTAAGATTAAAGAAGGGGCTTTGCATGAGCTAGTAGACCCGCATCTGGATATCGAAAAATATGATGAGGTGAGGGTCATGGTATGGGCAGTTGCCGAAGTGGCCTTCAGATGCCTGGCTTCAGATAGAGATGACAGACCACACATGGAGGAAGTTGTTGCTCGGCTTGAGGAAATCAGGGATATGTGTGGTACCTCACCTGCTCCAGATGAACAACGTCAGGAGGGATCGCTTTCCTACATCAAACAGCTGACCACACCGCCATTATCTCCCACCACTTCTTACAAGTGGCCCAGTAGAAGATCCAGTGCATAAATTCTCCGTACTTGTATATTTAGTTTAATTTGCAGCTTTCACATTGGGTTATGAATGTCGCTCTAATAAACATTCCCGCCCTGCCGGATTGTATATAAGCGCCCGGTGGGCATAACGGCATGCTACTAAGGTAGCGCTGAGTAAAATGACACTGGAATTTTGGGGGTAAATGTGAAATTTTCACACTACATTTGATGAGAATATCTCAATATTAAACAAAAACTAAAAACTTCTTCGGCATGATTGAAAGATGGGCCTCAAAATGTTATAATTACAAGTTTTTGTTTGTTATCGACTCCACGTCCTTTTGTTTTCACAGTTATTGGGCAAAGTTTAATTGCAATTATGTTTACATTTACTTTGCTATTATTAAGATTCAAAATGCAAGCATAAACTTTTTTATTAAGATTTCAAAATGCAAGCATAAACTTTTTTCATCCCAAAAAAAGGCCGAAACTAATGTAACGTGGTTAAGAATAGCAAAAGTAATCAATTTAAATCAAAATTATTAAAATAATTATTTATTATTAATAATATTCAATAAAAATAAAAATAAATAATTATTCATATCTATAAAATATTTATTTATTATTTGTAATTTCAATTATTTTAAACTAAAAATTAATTTTAATTATTTTAAAATATAAATTAATAAACTAAAAATTAATTTTAATTATTTTAAAATATAAATTAATTTCAATATTAGGAAGATTGTAAACCAATGTATTTGAAAAAAAAAGGGATATTGGTATTTTTTAAAACTCTATTAAGTTAAAATTGTAAGTAATTTAACTTTTCTTTGTAAGCATAAGCGGGGTTTGCTCCATTTCCAAATTTTAGGTGGTAGGAAATGGAGGGTTTGGATGGTTCGGTACTTTGTGTGGCCGCTTTGTATGTGCTATGGCCACAGCCATGGCGGCCTTCACCCTAATCTTCTTCCTCTTCAGCTGGACTGGGGTTTCACTGGGTTTCTCTTGTTCATTTGGTCGATTCGTATTATTGGTTTCTGTTGCCTCCCCTCCCTGTCACCTTGTGTGCTCCGTAGATCTTGGGTTTCTTTGGGTTTCTTGTCCCACAGTTGGCGGTTTTCCTGGAGTTCCTCCCCCCACGAGGGGGACTAGTACCAACCAGGTGAAAAAGTGGGAAGGACATCGAGATTTTGTAGCCGTTGTGTGTGGGTTTCTGTATTTGTTTGCTTCGCCACCCTGCATGGGCTCTTACGTTGTAAAGTCCATGTCCTTTCATTTTGGCCCTCGTCAGCTGTGTCATGGTTGACTTTTACAGTTTTTCGGTTCTCCCGTGACTCTAGGGTATGGTCGTCGCTCCTCAAGGTTTATTGGTTTCTCCTGTGGGTACTTCTACTGTGCCCTCCGGTCAACTCGGTGGTTTTATAACCATCTGTTAGTCCTCACCTTGTTGCTGGTGGTTTTTCTTTTATGTGGTTTCGTTTAGGTGAAGCCGTGGTGCACTGTCTTCGATCCCCCTATGTGGTTTTTGCCTTGGCTTGTTTCCGGTGCTTGGTTTCTGGTGGCTTTGGGGGGTTTCCATTGTATTTATTTCCTGATGGTCTGGAGTCTTTTTCGGTGGGCTGGTTTTGGGTGCACGCTCAGGGTTGACTTCTGTTGCCACCTCATGGCAGACAAGGTCTCTTCTCGCTTTCGTCGTAAGAGACATGCCAAGAACATCAAAACCCATGAAGGGTTGTTTCGCTACGTCCTCGGCCATGATGTTTTCTTAGACCGTGTGTCCTCCTTGTGCTCTCGTGCTCTTGTGGGGCGTTTAGAATACTGTAAGAAGGGTAAGCAGGATTGGGTTGATTGGGCCTGTGAACACTGGAAGCCGTTAATTACTTATATCACCACCATCAGTTCTTGTCTAACGGCTAGATTGTCTTCATATTCCTTGAAGAGGTGCACACAAATCTTGTTCTGGACCAGACTTGGCATGTCGGCTCGGGGTCTCTGGTTCTGGGACGCTGGCACTCACATTTTGATCCCCTCCGTGAAAGGGTTACAAAGCGCCACCTCTGGGTTTTGCTACCTTCTCTCCCCTTTCCCTTTTGGAATCTGAATATCCTTGACGGTATAGAGAACATAATCGGCAAATTTGTGGCTGTGCATGAAGACTTTCACCTTTCCTTCGACAAAAGGATGGCTCGGGTGTTAGTTGAGTTGGACATCTCTCATGGTCTTCCTCCTGAAGTGGAGATTCTTTGCAAGGACAGGCTCCTGGTTTAAAAGCTAGACTACTTGCATGTGCCTTTTCGCTATAGTGGTTGCTGCGATATAGGACATCTTCGGAGATCTTGCTCCCTTCTCTTGGTCGAGCACTCATGTTCTAGTCTGGAGGGTTCTCCAGTGGTCAGGGAGCCCTCTATTTCTCATGCTCCGGAGCATCCAAAATTTGGTATTTACTCTCATTCTTTATCTCTCTTTAAGGATGTCTCTGATACTATGTTGGATGCTTTAGATGGTTTGGTTAATGCCCCTCCACCTGCCGATTTGGATGTTTCAGCCAGTGCTCCTGTGGAAGCCCCTGCTTTACAGCCCTCTCCTGGTTTAGTCTCCTCCGACTTGCTCTCATCCCCCTTTGCTGTAACCTCCCTTGAGCTGGGGCCATCATTGTCCTCTCTTGTCACTCCAAACCCAGACCCTTCACCCACTGTGCCTACCTTCTCATCGTTGGTTGATTTCCCTCCACTTCCCACATCCACCACTTCACACCCGCTTTCCCCCCTTCATCACAGCCATACTACTTCCCCCTCCTTCTCTGATCCTTCTCTACAAAAATCTTTGTCTATTTTTTAAGCCACTATTCCCTTTTCCCCTTCCACTCTGCACCTAAACTCCATCTGTTTCGAGAATGTGACTGTCCGAAAAAAGAAGAAGGAAAAGAAAGAATTGACGGGGGGACTTTCCTTAGTTTCTCCTCCTTATATCCCCCTCTCGGTATGCATCAAAGAGGATGCTAGAGGGCACCCTACTCGGGGACTTAGAGCGTCGACCCCCTCCCCCCTTTGCTACTTAATGTTGATGCTCTCTCTTAACGTCAAGGGCCTGGGAGGTAAGGCCAAACAAAGTAGCCTCCGTTATCTGTTTCATTCTGTCCGTCCTGATATGATACTCTTGCAGGAGACTATGTGTAGCTCCTTCCCTGCACTCCATGCTTTCTCAAAGCTCTTACCTAGCTGGGAATTTTGTGCCATTAGTGCTTCAGGGCTCTCGGGAGGGTTATTGTTAGCTTAGAATCCTCATCGGGTCAAATGTCGTGCCTTCGAAACAGTTGCAGGTATCCTTGTCAAGGCGACCTTCAGGGGTTTGAATGCCCCCTTGGACATTCTGAACTGCTACGGCCCTTATAGACATCGGGATATATTCTAGGAGAATGTACGTAGGGGGGGTCTTCTCAACTCTCCAAATCTGATCTTGGGGGGTGACCTGAACCTTACCCTGAAAGCCTCTGAGACTTGGGGAAAAAAGGCTATTATTGACCCTCTCTCTTCGCCCTTTCATCTCTTTTTTGACTCGCTGGGGCTTGTGGACATTGCTTCTCTCAATACTGGCCCCACATGGAGGAATGGTAGGGTGGGCACGGAAGGGATCAACAAGAGAATTGACCGCTTCCTCGTTGCTTCTTCTTTGATATCCTCTCTCCAGGTTCATCGGGTGTGGACTCTTCATTCTGATATCTTCGACCACTTTCCTATTTGCTTAGAGTGGAATAAGTCAATTGGGTCCTGCAATTACCCCTTCAAGTTTAATAGATCCTGGCTGAATGATCCTGACTTCACCTCTTGGGTCACCAAGCATTGGTTCGAACTGTCTACCCCTTCGCCCGGCACTGACTGTGAACTTCTCACCCACAAACTCTGTTCTCTTAAGAAGGAGGTCAAAGGCTGGATTAGAAATAAAGGCTCCATCTTGGATTCTGAATCACATAGGATAGACATGGATATTAGCACTATCCTCTCAGGCTCGGCCTTTGGAATCCTTACCCAGGATGAACAGTCAGCTCTGTCACAGCTCTGCCACAAGAAAAAGAAACTGTTAGACGATATCCTTTTGACTTGGCAACTTAAAAGTTGTACTAAATGGGCTATCCATGGAGATTCAAATACTAAGTTTTTCCATGCTTTGGCTTCTGGTAGAAGAAATCAGAACACTATTTGGTCTCTTTTGGATGAGGATGGTGGTATAGTAGAGGAAGAGACTGCTCTTAAGGAGTTGGGTCTTAGGCATTTTGCACAAATCTTTTGTGATGACAAGCAAACAAATTTACTCGAACAGCTCAGGGTTGTCATGTTGTACCCTAATATGATATCCGATGTGGATGCACCCTGTCTCACACTACCTATTACACTTGCTGAAGTGGATAGTGCCCTTCATTCCTTCAAGAAGGACAGGAGTCCCGGATCTGATGGCTGGCCTACTGAATTTTATCTTCACTTTTTTGACTTACTGGGTAAAGAATTACTTGCTGCTGTTGATTATGTTAGGGTTTCGGGATATGTCCCTCCCTCACTGAACTCTACTTTTCTCGCCTTGATCCCTAAAAAGGAAAAGCCTTCAACCTTCGCTGATTTCAGGCCTATTTCCTTGTGTAATCTGTTATATAAACTGATATCGAAGGTGATTGTTGTTAGATTGAAGCCCCACTTGGACTCTCATATTTCCAGAGAATGGTATGGTTTTTTTAAAGACCGGCAGATTGTCGAACCTATTGGTATTGTTCAGGAGACCCTCCATACTGTGAAAACCAAAAATATGTGTGCTCTCATCCTGAAGTTGGATTTGGTAAAGGCATTTGATAGAGTCAACTAGTCTTACATTCATCTCATCCTTATCCAAATTAGGGTTCCACTTCTTGGGGTTAACCAGATTATGGCATGTCTCACATCAGCAAATTCTGTAGTCCTTGTCAATGGCACTCCCTCGAAGTTCTTCAAAGCCTCTCGTGGTATCAGACAAGGTTGTCCCCTATCTCCCTTGCTCTTCATTCTTGTCATTGAAGGGCTCAGCCTCTTGATTGCAAATGCCAGGGAACATGGTCTCATCAAAGGTATAAAGATTTCTTCTTCTCTTGCCCTTACGCATCTCCTCTTTGTTGATGATGTTATACTATTGGGCACTGGTACTTTATCTGAGTGGATGGCTTTCGAAGTCATTTTGAGTACTTTTTGCAAGGCATCAGGGATGTGCATCAGCATGGAAAAATCGTGCTTTCTCTACAACAACCTGGATGTAGATTTTGGTACTGACATTGCTCGGATTCTGCCCTATAAAATGGAACCAATTGCATCAGGTTTCAAGTACCTCGGCTATCAAATCAAACCTCTGGGTTATACAATAAATGATTGGCATTGGCTCATCCAGAAATTTGAATTAAGAATTCTTCACTGGTCGCACAAGTTACTCTCTCTTGGAGGCTGTCTGATCCTTGTACAAGCAGTTCTGACTAGAATTCCTGTCTACTGGTTGGGACTAGCCCCCATTCCTGTTTCTGTCATCAACAAACTCAAGAGTATTACTTTCACTTTTTTATGGGGCTCTTCAGGTAACAAACACAGATACCATCTGTCTAATTGGCAGCAACTCTCTTGGCCAAAATAGAATGGGGGGTGGGGTATCAACAATTTGCTCTGGTTCAGTATTGCTTTAAGACTCAAGAACTTTTGGATGGTCCTCCAGAACGATGGTTTATGGCATCATGTACTAATTAACAAATATCTAAAGAATATCTTTGTTGTTGAATGGATTCGAGGTAAGAAATTCCTTTCTCGTGGAGGTTATGTTATATGGAGGGGTTTCTTACAAACCCTTCCTTGGTTGGGTCGTGGACTTGCTTGGAAAGTGGGCAATGGAAACAACATCCTATTGGGCATTGACCCTATCGTGGGTGCCTCCAATTCATTGTCACTGCCTACGGGACTTCTTGCTTACCTAAGAGATCTGGAAATCACCACCCTTGCTAGTGCTCGCAACATCCTCCCGGGGCTTCACAACTACTGGTATACTACTGAGGATCTCTGCATCGGTGGAGAATGGAAAATAGCTTGGGAATCTTTCACCCACAGTTTGGATCGGGGTGGAATTCATCTATATGCACAATCAGACTCTCTTGTTTGGGCACATAATCTGCAGAATGGCTCTGTTACTGCAAACTTGGTGTATGATTCCATAGTCCAATCATTGAGTCCCCCTATTGGTAGCAATCTTATCGATCTCATCTGGAATGGCACTCTACCTAAAAAGATCAGTTGTTTTGTTTGGCTGGCATTATCAAACAAACTGCTCACATGGGATAATCTTCAGAAGAGGGGCTAGATCGGGCCTTCTATATGTGCTCTCTGTTGTGCAAATGTTGACAGTGCACAACATTTATTTGTTCACTACTCGGTTTGGAAGAACTTGCTCACTTACCTGAGTGATCAACGTCACATTGCACCTTACACTCAGTTTGATAATCTGGTGGAGTTTTTGGAGAACTGGATTGCTCGATTTTCAAAGCACTCCATCTGTTGTTTCCTTCCCTTCCACACTATGTGGGTATTATGGAATGCGAGGAATTACTATTTATTTGAAGGGAAAAAGTTGTCTGTGCTAAGTATGATTCAGCGGGTGGTTTACTTCTCTCAGATGTATTGCCCTTCAGCAAAAAGGGAAAAAAACAAAGAGTTCTGGGACCTGGCCCAAAACTTGATTATCCTTGTGGTTTTTTTGATGGAGCATCAACAAATTTTTTTGGAGGCATTGGCTTCAGCTTGCACCTGAATGAGTCACATTCCTTCGAGTTTGTTGTGGGGATATGTCTGTGCACCAATACAAAAGCAAAACTGGTTGGGCTTTGGGCCCTTCTGCTTACCACCCAAATAATGGGGATTCCCTCACTCCATGTTTTTGGTGACTCCTCGGTCATCATCAACTGGGCAAAGGGTAAGTCTACCCTTTCTCCATCTGAGCTACATTGCTGGTGTAGGGAGACTAGAAAGCTTTGCAAACACTTTCTAGCACTGTCATTCGGCCATATCTACCGTGAACATAATTAGCAAGCTGATCATCTCTCTAAAGTTGCTCTTACTTTGGCTCCGAGATTTGGCACATACTCTGAATTTTTCGATGGTCTTTTGACCTCTCATGACAATTTTAAACTCTTTTGAGTTGGTGTGGGAGCTTGCTTCCCATTACATTTTTTGCACCCTTTCTTATATGTATGGAGCTAGCTCCTTTAGACTGCTGTTCATTGCTCATTTTGTACATGGTAGATATGGGATGGCCTGACAGAACTGACTGATGGGTATTATTTGTCATATTAGATTAGCACTAGGCCCTCCCCCACAGCACTTGTAGAGTTGTGTCTCCTCGGGATGTTTGGCGGTATGCCACATTGTTGTACTCCTCTTTGATTGTAGCCCATTACATGGGCGGGCTCAGCAGATGCCCTTTGATTCAAATGAATATCAAGGATAGGCTTTTTTCTTTCTGAAAAAAGCATAAGTGGGGTTTCTAACTAATTGTAACCTTAAGCAAGGAATGCCTTAATAATACATTCATTCACCATCTATTCTATGTCCAATAGGCATAAGTGATCCAACTTTAATTAAGAAGGAATGAAAAGTTTCTTTTGGTTTACTGACTTGGGTGTGTTGAGGTTTTAAGACAAATTTATAAATTGCTTTTAGTTTATTTAATTAGGCTTTTTAAGATTATGGAAAATTTAAAAATATTAACCATTCAAAATTAAAATAATATTTACCATCTACTTAAAAGTGGTAGCTAGCTTATGTAAATATAACTATTAAGTAATAGAGAATACTAATTATACCTATTAAAGATAATTATTAAGTAATAGAGGATACTAATGATTTTAAATAATGAGTTCAATTATGGTTTTAAGAAAATTTATAAATTGTTTTTAGTGTATTTAATTAAGTTTCTTTTTAGGATTATAGAAAATTTAAAAAGTATTAACTATCTAGTAAAAATGATACTAAAGATAATTATTAAGTAATCTAGATAATATTAATGTCTTTAAACTAAAAATAAAGTTATTTTTTTTTTATTATTTTAAAAAAGTGAACCTATTAAACCAAAATAATATAATGTATTGATTTTTTTTTAATAGTTTAGATGAGATGTTATGGTATATCCTAAAGCAAAGTATTATTGAAAAGATTGTAACCTTTATTCTATTTGTTGGCCCAAGAACCAAAAGTAATAAAACAATTTGTATTATTAATTAATTAATAATTATCTCTAAAATTTGATATGTAAAAATAATATCATAAACTATAAATATAAAACACTTTTAAGTGTATTATTACTATAAATTTTTCTTTTCCATAGAAAAAATTGTAATTTATTTATATCGAAATTACATTCTTCAGATAGACCAATATCAATACTGAATATTTTCCAGTTCAAAAAGTATTACTAACAAAATTCTTACAAAAGATCATACATGCGAGATCATAGTATTGATATAGCAAAAAGATGATCATACATACGAGATCATAGTATTTACATGGCAAAAACATCTTAAACACATAGCAGAAAATACTTCTCATAAACAACCACCACATGCCCATATAAAAACAAGCCACCATCTCAAAAAAACAACATTGTTGTCCAACATCCCAATCAAAAATATTAAGAGTAACCAAAAAGAAACTCAAAGTCCAAGTCAACTCCAAAGGAGCTAAAAAAAAGTAGAACAATCTCAAAACTTTCAGTTGCACGTATACGGAACCAATACCCAACCAGAACATTAGATCTAGCTTTTGCTAATACATTTGTAAAGGATTTTCCCAATACCCAACCAAAACATTAGATCCAGCTTTTGCTAATACATTTGCAAAGGAGTTTCTTTCTCTATAAATATGCTTGAACATTATTATTACTATTACTACAATAAATCTATCTTTACTATCTTTGAAATATCAAGATACTTATATCTTATTTCTTTGAGTTTTTAACACTTAAAAGTTTATTATAACATTTTTGAAGCAAGCATACTAAACATTTTAAGTTTTTGACCTTTTCCTTTTATAAAGTACAAAATGCAATTTAAACATATTGATGAAATTTATTGTTATCAATATATAAATGAATTTAGCTTTTTAAAGTTATTTTATCCAATTTCAAATAAAAAATATCAATTTCTTTTTGCATTATTTCAATAAAGAAAAAAAAACTTAAATCCTAAAATATAGTTTTTAAATTATAAAATAAAGTTACACAAACTTTAAAAAAACCTTTTTTTTCTTTTCTTCTGCTCTTATCCATTTTTGTTTTTTTCATTAATAATTGTACCAAATGATATATATATACTTTTATAACATAGTTGCCTTTTTTAATTAATCATTGTACCCCATTTGATATCTATTTATATATTTTATGTTCTGTTTTTTTAATAGATTTTTGTCGTCTTTCTTTATCCATATTTGTTTCTTCAATTAATAATTATCCTAAATGATAACTCTTTATTTTATTTTTTATTTTTTTATAATATTGATCTTTTTTAATTAATCATGATACCAATGTTTATTTATATTTTTATATTTTTTTAAATAAAGATAAATACTTTAAAACAAAGTTATTAATAACAATAATGGTAAAAAACTTTAAAACACAATTATTAATGATGATAGTGGTAATGGTGGCTCAAAATTTAATTGCAATTATGTTTACATTTACTTTCCTCTTATTAAGATTTCAAAATGTAAACATAATTTTTTTCAACCCACTTCAAAATGCAAACATAAATTTTTTCTAACGCAGGAAAATAATGTAAGGTAGTTAATAATAGCACAAGTAATCAATTTAAATAAAATTATTAAAATAATTATTTTTTTTCCAGGGAAAAAAAGCGTAATTTCATTCATCTTTCGAGATCAAAATTACATTCTGAATATTCACTAACACGTGAATTCCGATCAACCAAAAAGTTGGTTCCATATAAGAGACTGCAGGGTCTTCTGTTAGAAAAATTCTAGGAGAGCATACGCAGATGCTTTTTCAAAATAATATGATCGTTATCATATTTCCTATCATATACCATCAAAAACGTGAGGTCTGATAAACATAAGCTGGTTCCTTAAGAGCAACAGCAGAGTCTTCTGTAATATAAGACAGTAAGAGCCTATGAAGAAGCTTTTCCAATATAAATATGTTCAATACCATAGTTCCTTTCGTTTACAAAAATTGTTGTATAGTAGCATAAAAACAAGATAGAAATCTGCAAATATAACAGCTGGTGCTTTACGTTCAAAAATACCTGTCAAAAATCAATAGTGTTCTATGAACGGCCTGTGGTAAAAGGCCCGCAATCTGCCATTAAAGGTTTCTTTCACCATCCATATACCCTCTGCCAGTCGGAGCCCTTCCTTGGAAGCTTTGTCCGCTTCCTTGTTGTTTTCCCTGTATACATGCCGGCAAGAAAAGGAGTCAAATCGAAGGAGGAGTTGCCGGATAGAGTAAATAATATGTGTTAATCTCAAATGCCTGCATTCTTGAGTCTGATTGATCCAGTTTATTACATTCATTGAGTCACCTAGAAAATTAAGTTCAGTGCACCCTTTTTCTAAAGCAAACATCAGAAGGAGTTTGAGACTCATTAACTCATCGAAATTATTTGTGCCCCCCCCTAGTCCCATAGACATAACGAAGAAATGGGTCTATGATAAGTAAAGTACTGCGCCTCCTCCACACAAATTGTTTTGAGCTGCCCCATCGAAGTAAGCCCACGGAGAGGATTTGTCTAACTCCACTTCTAAAATCCTTCGTTCTCTTACAACCCTTATATGAACCGGAAAAGAGTTGTAGAACCCCACAGCCAGTGCCCCTGTGATAGCCGAGGTACTTGGAGTATCCTTAAAAATGGCCTTGTTTCGTGCAAGCCATATCCCCCAAATGACCAACAGAGGTAAAATTTTAAGTTGTTTTTATGGTGTCCTCCGCCACCAAGAGTCCCAGGCAGCCCCGATTGTATCCCCTTCCCACTGGCAAATGAAACCAACCAGCAAGGAAACTTCCCTCCAAACTTCAGTTGAGTAGCAGCATGAAAGAAACAAGTGGTAAGTTGATTCCAGCTCCCTTTTGCATAGAACACACCAGCCCGGCCCTTGAAAAGATCGCTTCTGTAGCACGTCCCAACTGGGTACCTTGTTATTTAGTACACACCACATAAACAACTTAGTTTTTGCTGGACAATTTAGCCTCCACAAAGGCCTTCACCACCAGGCTTCTTCCCTTTGTTCCACCCCTGCGCTTAGAAATAAATACCCAGCCTTAGGTGTATAAGCACCCCTCGGATCAGCCTCCCACACCAGAGAGTCTTCTTGTTCTGAGAGTAAAATATGTGCCCGGTCCAGCTCCCTTAGGTATATCTCCACATATCCAGTCTCCCTTTCCCCCAGCCCTAAGGAGTTGGCCCTTCTCTAGAGTTGAGTCCACGGTTCAGCTGGCCTTGGATTAGCTAGTTGGTTAAGAGTAATGATCCCTATATGGCCTAGAGCCTCAATGACATCGAGTGGAAGAAGGTGCTGATGAGTGCTACCCAGCCGTGGATCCCTACCAATCAAAACACTTTCCCCATTTTCCACATCCCAAGCAAGATTGTTTTCGATCAAATAAAAAGATTTTACAATCGCTTTCTAGATCATCGACCCTCCTAAGTGTGTTTTCCTGGGATTTCTGATCGAGTCTAAGAGACTCTCACCAGGGAGATATTTCTATTTTATTGCCCGAGTCCACAGACTGCTGGACTTCACCAACCTCCAACCTCCCTTAGCAGCCAAGGCTTTTGAGAATAAAAAGATGTCCTTAAGGCCCCACCCTCCTAAACCTTTTGGGGCTGCAATCCTTTTCCATTTAACCCATGGAGTAGTCTGGTCTTCCTTTTTTCCACTCCATAGAAATCTGAAACAGATCCTCCTAATCCTTTCAAGAATCCCTTTCGGGATCCAGGATAGGGACATCCAATACACCGGTATTGCCTCCAAAACAGCTTTAACTAAAACTAATCTTCCTGCTCAAGATAGCCACTTGTGACTCCAAACCATTAGTCGTTTTTCAACCTTCCCAACCAGCCAGAACCAATCATGTTTCCGATACAAATTTGCTTTCAGTGAGAAACCAAGGTAAAATAATGATTTATTATTAATAATAGTAAATAAAAATTAAAAAAACATTATTTATTATTTTAATTATTTTAAAATAAAAAGTAATTTCAATGATTTAACGAGATAGATTGTAAACCAATGTACTTTTTAAAAAAAATGGGATATTGGTATGTTTTAAAAACAAGATTAAGTTGAAATTGTAAGTGGTCCAACTTTAACTAGTTTTAGCTACGAAGGAATTAACTAGTTTTTAGCTAGGAAGGAATGAACGAATTCTTTTGGTTCATTGATTTGGGTTTGTTTAATAATTATGGTTTTAAAGAAATGGTTCATTGATTTGGGTTTGTTTAATGAAATTTATAAATTGTTTTTAATTTATTAGTTTATTAATTAGGTTTTTTAAAATTATGGAAAATTTTAAAATATTAATCACTAAAAATTTCAAAAATATTAATCATCTAGTAAAAGTGATACAACATCTACAAATTTTGTAAAAAAAATAAAATGAAATGAATGTTTAACTGCATCTATAAGGGTCAATAAATCCTTACTATCTTTAACTTGTGCTTAGTGTTTCATCCATGAACAATAATGAATCCAATGTGACAATACTAATGTGTGGGTTGTCGTTATGCTGAATTTCATTAATTGTCATCAAAACCTGAAAGAACGTCATATTTAAATTACGACAGTTGCAGTTTGATGTAATTGTTGGTTATGTTCTAGATTAACTGTTGACCTTAAAAAGAGCTTAGGAGGATGGGTTCAAGGTCTTACTTAGCTTGAAGCTAATGCAGAAAAACATTTATTCCTTGCAGGTGTTTTGAAGAGGTGCTTCTGTCTTACTAGGGAAACCTTCAAAGGTGGTCACACAAGAAGGGCCCTAACTATACTTTGCAACACCATTACTCCTAAGTAACTGACTATGTACTTAACCTAAACCAACATCTTCATACTTAGCATGAGAACTAAATACTATGCAACCAAAAGTAATTCAATGGTTATAAGACTATAGAGTTTTTGAGTTTTCTGCAAAAGATTAAATGTCTAGTGGCATTTAAGAGGCCACGTGTTGTTCCTACGATTTCCAGCTAGGAAGCAATGGTGTATTTTCGTAACCTTAATGGTTTAGTTCCAAGTATTCACTTGCCCTAACTCTGCGTTATTCGACCTTTTGTATTGCTTGGTCTTTATTGTGTGCGAAAAACTGGTGGAGGAGTCGAGGCTCTCGGCCCTCGACCTCATCTAGTAGCTTAAACGATTTTTTTTAGAGTTCAGTAGTGTTGTGCTGCCAGTGATGATGCTCTTGTCATGGCTAAAGCTACCTTTGCGCAAAAAATGAAGGTAAGTTCAGTCTGCTAGGCGTTAACAATTTTGTTTCTTCTTCCCTTCATTTTTTAAATGATGTCTGTAACAACCCCTCAGTACGCGACTAGAAACGACAGAGTGTAAATAAAATGCATTGTAAGTACTATCCTAGTGTCATCAAATTATAGATGAAATTAATATTTTTAGGAGATTGAAAGCGTGCGCGACTAAAACGATGATTGGGGACGAATCCACTAGGGGGAGAGGCTAATGGCTACCAAAACCTTGGGGATCTAGTAAAGTTTAAGCTAGTGTCGTCATGATGACAGTGACGTAGCAAAAGGAAACTAATTACCATACATAAAGGTATTTTTACACGCTCATCGAATCATGTATGAGAGCGACACTTGGTAAACACAAAGTAAAATGTATGCATAAGTAATTATCGGAACCATGGCATAGTTAGAGAAGTGGGAAAAGTGGTTAAAGGTACTATGATTGAATTAACTAGTTATACTCGTCGAAATCTTCAACATTTTGTTATGATAAATAAAAATCACACCTCGTTAAAATGATTAAACACTTTTATTAAGCTAAGACTGGTTTTCTTTTTTGATATATGAAGGCCATAATTCTAGTGTCCTTATGTATATATATATATTATGAGACAAAGTTATATATATATATATATTATGAATTAAATGATTTTTACATATATATTAAATCTATTATGACATGAAGATATATATATATATATATTAAAGAAAAATGATTTATTTTGATTATTATATGTATTGAAGCTAAAATAAAAAATAAAAAATGGATATAATTCGAAATGGTTTACATTCTTGCCTCAATAGGATCTTGACTTCATCACATTTGACTTCGTTACACTTGTTTATATTGGAGCGAATCATGGGGATTATCCCCTTTGGAAGGTGAAGTGTGTAAAACGCTTGACGCCACTTGTCGTCTTGCATGCCAAAGGATTGTGCTTTTAAAACACATTGGATTCTACGTAGAAGGGGGCATTAACAAGAAGAAAGGGAAGTGAGGCGCGCTATGAAGGAGAGGAGTTCGTCGAGGAGGAAAGAGGAAAATCAGACAGAATTCGCGGCAAAAAGGAGAAAGGATGTTATCGCTGCTAATGGGGAAACACAGATATGGGAGATGTAGGAAAATGTTTGCGACGTACTCTTTGTTCTTCATTCCCGTGGATGCATTGGAGTTTGGATCCATCTTTTCATGCGAATGAATGGGCATTTTTTCCCACTACCATTTAATCTGAAAACATGTATGAGAATCGATCTGCGATATGAATGCCTGCGATTGAGGAATTTAGATATGAAAGTTTATATATTTTATGACTACGGTTTTGGTTCTTGCTTGGAGAACCTGGCTTCCTGCAATGTTGTGTGGATCTAAATATACCTGCGATGTCTTTTAATTGGAAACCTTTTAAATCTGATTATGTATTCTTTTAATGCCTGCGATTTTTTCCGTTGGTGGTATTGTGGATCTGTGGTAAGTATATGCGCTTTTATTTGATGTCTACGATTCTTGATTCATTTAGATTTTGTGATATGAATGCCTAGAGTATGCTTGCATTTTGTTTTTGGTAAGACAGTGATATGAATTTACAACATGGCTACGATTTCCTTCAGGGAGGTATTGCCCTTCTACTGAGTCATAGAGAGTATCTAAACAATTTGTGCATCGACCATACATTAGAAACTTCCCTCGAATTTGGATAGGCGTTAAGGGTTTTCAAATTTTTTTGGTTTTTTAAAAGATTTTGTGCCATGATTTTGAGCTCCTAACTCGAGATATGCTTGTTTTCCTTGCGGTCAAACGAGTAACATACTAAGCAACAACTCCCTTTTATTACTGCATCGTCTGGTGGTTGTTCTCTCTCTTGCCACGAAGGATGTTTTGCTTTGAATAGGTAGAAGCTCAACCGAATGCCCCAATAGCAAGGGTTATCCTGTCTTGTCCTTCCAATGTGATCGAATAATGATAGCTGGGGACCGTGGGCGTCCCAGTCATATGCATCAGTGTTCCGTTTAAATCTAACGCCAGTGCTCTTGTATTTGGAATTGCTTTTGTTGTTAGTATGACATTTACACCATCTTTCAAGATTTTCTTAATATGCCCCTTTGTTATATCTGATTCTCCTCTATGAAATTTGTCTAGCTCCCTTCTATCATTCACGAGAACTTGCACTCTCATTTGCCATTTTATCTTCTGAAGATTATTTGAATTTTGTATGTGTTGGTCTATCGAACAATGAGGGATGACGAGTACGAATTTTGATGTGTGTTATTTAAATATTTTGATATCATATTCTTGAAGGTGAAAATCATGAAATATATTGAATTGAGCCTGTGACTCTGATCTTTCCTTCTTGTGACCATCCATGGTCCACATACCCTCCAAATTAAGTGATTTGGAAATAGATTTGAATTTTGACTATTATTATTTATCGGCAAAATCAGATGTGGAATGTAGATATATATAAATATATATTTCCTGAAATTGCATTGACTATTATTATTTACCTGTTTTGAGTTTTGCTAGTACTCTTTTTTAATCTGATAGGTTGTATGCATTTGTTGGCATAAGATTACAGATCAAAACTTTGTTCATAACTTCATTATGCTTTTGGAAAGTCCATGATCTTTATATGACATATTAGGAAGATGCCTTTTGACCGTTAAATAAAAGGTTCAACAAATTTGAGGAAATATAGATGTATGTTTTGTCTAAATATAAAGTTTCCATTTCTTTAAAATGCACGTTTTCTTTATGTTCCATTATTTATTTGAAAACATATATTTCTGGTTTTTATAATTTATACTCGAAAATATCTTCATTTGTTACCCAACTATGTTTAAAGTGAATGATAAATATTATGATACTTCTAATATAATGAAAGTAATTTGATTAAAGAATTGAAAGGAAACAAAATGGATTCATTCATTAACTTTGGGATTATATGGGAAGGTTACCCAACTATGTTTAAAGTGAATGATAAATATCATGATACTTCTAATAGAATGAAAGTAATTTGATTAAAGAATTGAAAGGAAGCAAAATGGATTCATTCTTTAACTTTGGGATTATATGGGAAGGTTACCAATACAAGTTATTGATGAGTTATTATAATTTGATGAGTTATTATAATTTAATGGTGGATATTTTGTATTAAATTATCTTCTTGATGATTATCATAAGTTTTTTTTTTCTCAAGGGTTCATATCTTAACATATTGAGGAAACATGGAGTAATTATATATATTTGGGTATGATGGAACTAATTGAATAACGACAAGGATTGTGATCTATCCCGTGTTGAAAAGAGTCTCCCATTTGTAACCTCGAACCTTAATGGATTCGTCGCCCAGCTTAGGGGTGGCTTTAGATGGAACAACATACGTTGAATGAAGCCTATGGTTGGGGGGAAAGTCATAGGCATGCTTTCAGTTACCCAAGCAAAAATTAGATTAAAGAAGTTTATGTGATAGTTAGCATTGTTTATATGATTTAATTTATCTTGTTTATAAGTTTATTATTAATCTTATGCTCTTGGATTTATAGATTGATATATAGTACTAACATGTATGTTGAGTTATATAAAGTGATGGTTCCAGAAGCTGCGTTCCAATGGTGGAAAAGGCCTTGGAATAACTCTCGGAAGACAAGTGTAAAATAAATTAGTCCGCATATGTGAATACTTTATAAATTAGTTTTCTTTTATCATTTCCAGTCATCTAACCTTGTTTTTGCTCTTGAGTTGACTAGGAGACTACGCCTCAACCATTGATAATGGTGTGTAAGGGGGTCGAGTACAACATATGGTGCTATAATTGAATGACAAGGTTAAATTGCAATTGTTTTGATCACATGACTAATATAATGTTGACACATTATTATATTATACACACATGGTGCTATAATTGAATAAAAAGGTTAAATTGCAATTGTTTTGATCACATGACTAATATAATGTTGGCACATTATTATATTATACACTGAGATTTGCATTCTGTGATTGTACCTTGTAGGTTCCTAATCCTAAAAGAATGCTTATGGTTACGTAAACAAGGAGTTGAATTCTATTAGTACGATTAATTATTTTGTTTCCACAATTTTTTTTTATTATTTTCCACCTTAGTAAGCTATTATGGAATTTGGGGTATGTTACAATGTATGACCTCAACGTGTGGCTTGCAGGTACTCTTACTGGGGTCATTGAGGGTTATTCATTATCATCGTCCGAAGTCTCGAAAGGATATAGTAAGTAAAAGGCTCAGGCGAAGTGTAAATCCGGATCCTACGTCCATCTAGCTGGAGTTGCTCCTCCTCCAGATTTGGAAAGGCACGTTGAATTTGAGAAACTTCAGTGGCTAAGAAAAATGGTCTAAATAGCCCAAAGGGAGAGGTACAGTGAGGGAAAATGGTTTGGATAATATATAGAATCCCCAGCAATAGGGTTCTTGCCGATAGATAAAAGTAGATAACTCACTCTTTTTTCCTCTCCTTTTAGTGGGTAATTCACAGATGCATTCGCTGTGTCTTGGCTCTAGGTGATGATAGATCAGATAAGACCCTCGGGAGTTGAGCAGATGTCCTCCGGAGGCCAGACTTATTTACTTATTGGCGGGTTTTACTACCTAAGTTGAGCTCATTCAAACTAAGACTAATATTTAGGGGCTTTTCATTTATTGAACGCACTAAAGCGGGTCTAAAAGTTAGCCCCCACTCTTTATAGTTATGTATAAAATATGTATTAAACAAGGGGCGGAGCCGCTTGACCATAAGGGAGAGGGGTCCGGTTATGTCTTGTAGAAGAGATGAAAGAAACAGGCCCTTGCTCGAAGCGACTTCGTACCTTTTTTTAGATGTTATTTTCATCACCTATTGTAGACTGTGGGTTATTGACTATGCCTCTAGTTCATACTACGTTGGCTACTCCTGTAGCTCGTAGCTTTTGCAAAGGGTAAGTGCTTGACTGTTTTTTTTTCGTAACGCCTGTAATAACTTGCATACATTTTAAAATTGGAATCTTAACCTCTGCATGCTTGCTGTTTCAGGAGTTTTCAACTGGTTTTGCTACATTGGGTAAGGGTTTGTCTCCACGAAGAAATCCATGGCTCCAGTAAGACCTATACTAGCACTCCTTGCTCAATGCAGCTTGAAGCTCTGTGTCTCTGGGGCTCCGTGGCTCTGCGATTTTATGGAATGGCTTAACAACAAAAATGGTAACCCTCAATGGTTTCGACCTTTGCCATTTTTTCCACATAACTTTTATAATTTAAAACCCTTTGACCATGGAGTCTGAAGAGGACTGTTTGTAATAGTTTTTGTTTATGTATGGTTAAGAGCTCTTCACAGAGTCTTGTATTGAAGATCCAACTCTGGTGGGGTTTTATGAACGTACGACTCCCTTTTCTTTGACTATGAAAATGGTTTAACTTTTGGATACATATACATGTGGTTTTGGTTGTATTATTACATCTCTGTCATGACTATTCTTCTAAAAATAAATGGGGCTGTGAGGCCACTGTATCGTTTTAAGCATGTGCTACTATGTTAGATATATATGGACTAGAAAACCATCGTTGAGTGAATAATGAAGCTGTAAGGCTATTTACAGACAGAGAATCAAACAGAACTATGTGCATAGTTATATGTTATCCTTAATGGTTATATTATCATTATTTTAAATTAAGATTTGGGGTCGTGAAGCCTCTGTTTTTTGCACATTAAGGTAGCTTTGTCATCGTTTACATTTTGATTGTTTATATATGTATAAATTTGATTTGAGCCGTAAGGCTTCAATAGGTATAACGTTAATAGTTTACAATGTTTGACTATAATAAAGACCACTTATGGCCTGTGGCCAATTTACGACATTGGTTTGATTTCTAAGCTCATTTGGTTGGATAACTTGTTTTTTGAGCAAACCTTTGTGAAGATGTTTATTGTAATTTAGGTTACACTATAACCCTCGAAGGGCCTTTAGGCCGTGAAAAGTTATAGTTGTGAATTGTACAGGGCTTGAACCCTTATTTTTAAATATTTTAGTACTGTTGCTTAAAAGGGTTTTCTAATATAATTATAAAGTATATACAATAATGGAATGAGAAAGTAGTGAAGGTATTCCTTCTAGAGGTTGATCTGTCAGTATTTACAGCTGAGAAATGCTAAAATTAGTTATTTAATCTATAACATTATATTTTAGATATTTATATATATTACTTGGTAAAAACTCTTGTAGAGTTAATACGATGTTCTATAGGAGTTTTGAAATGGATTCTTAAAACCCTAGTTTAGCTTGGGTGAAGGTTTAAACCTTTTTAATGTAATCATAAAGCTGGTCTTTATATAGACCTTTAGTACAAATTCGTAATAGTAGAAACATTTTAGTTGTAACTCTGTTCCTTAATCTCAAATAGAAACTTCTAAGTTTTACTATTACATATATTGTACTATCCTAGATAAATATATTAGCTAATAATAAGTAATAAGAGTTACCTTGTTTTTAGCAGTGACTACAGTAATCTAAGAATGTATTGAGATGAAATTGTCAAGAGAAAATTAGTACTATAAAATGAGAAACTACAAATATTATATGTACTATGAACAAATAATTCTACTATACTCTACCATTTTCCATTAACTTTATGGAAGGGAAAAATTGTAGCATTCTTTGCAATAATACTCAGAAAAAAATATCTTCCTAGCCTACTCTCTTTAGTAATGACTACTTGGTTCAGAGAAACCCATAACGTTCTTAAACTCGTAATAAAAATATGAAGTAATTTTACAACTAATAAAAAAAATAGTTTAAAACCTGGATAATTGTAGAAGGGCGATGAACACTTAAAGGAGACCGTACCTCGAAACTGTCTCCTAAAAGCAGTCAAGATTATTTGCTTTAGGACCCTCGACCTTGTTCACTGAACCACTAGGACGAATATGTTGTTTAACATCCCACACAGAAAATATCGGCAACTTAGCACTCAATAACAGACTTAACTCTCAACAATTTCACTTTAGCTATCCCCTCATTGAATTTCCTTGTGTGCTTGACTTCTCAGTTTGCAGCAATTCACAAGGCTCTATCATTTGGAATAGAATGTAATGAGCCTCCTGCTCAATTCAATGGTGTTTATAAGGTTTCCTAGGTCTTTGGGTCAGTTTTGAAATTAAATGAGCCACCTGTTTAGTTCCTCCTCTTAGGGAACATGACCATAATTTTAGGGATTTTGCTTCCTGCAATAGCTAGAAAGTGAAATGCTAGTGCTGCCACTTGTCATTTATCCTTCTACAACTAATCATTCCTCCTAGTGGGTCGATGAACACTCTTTCAATAGTCTCCTTCGGATAGGTGCCTCTCCATTTAATTATTTAAATAAATAAATATTCAATTATAGTCATCCCTAAACAACTTGGTCATAAAAACTTTATAATAATTTTTAGCATAATTTTTTCTCAAATAAATAAAAAAAAATATTTATTTTTCAGTTCTAGATGGGTTATAAACACCCCCCCTTAAGTTCAACACTGTCCTCGATGTTGCTTAAGCTTCTTCTGAATCTTCCATGAACAGAATTGGATATGCCTCCCGCATATGACTCTCTAATTTCCAAGTTGTTTCATCTGGACTGAGGTGCTTCCATTGCACTTTTATCTGTCAAATGGTGCGATTTCAAAAAAAAAATTCCATCCTATCGATAATACAGTCGGGTTCCACCTAAAAATCTCCTTCGAGTTCTACCTGAATAACATTCTAGTCGATCACATGAGTAGCATCATGCACATACTTTTTCAATATGGAAATATGAAATACATTATGTAGTCTAAGATTATGTGGAAAAGCTAATTGATATGACACTGGTCCAACTCTTTCCATTATTTCGAATGGTCCACAATACCTGAGTGCTAATTTAGCACAACTCCCCAACTTAAAGGAGCTCTTTTTGTGTTTTACCTTGACAAATATATGCTCACCTACTTGGAATTATTTCTGAGGTCTTTTATGGTCTGCATGACTCTTTTGTTTGTCCTGTGCAATTTTCAGATTTCTTTGTACATGTTTCATTGTTAGTTCTAGTTCTTTTAACAAGTCAGGTCCTAACATCAACCTATCAACTGGATTACTCCATGAAATGGGATTATTACATTTCCTACCATACAATATTTCAAAAGGACTAAGTTTAGTTGAAGCTTGATAATGATTATTATACGCAAATTCGAGTAAGTGCAAATAATCTTTCCATTTCTTGGGATAGTCTCTAACATACATTCGTAACATGTCTTCTAGAACTTGATTGTCTCTTTCCGTTTGTCCATCCATTTGCGGATGATAAGCAATACTGAAGTTTAATTTAGTATCTAGTTCTTTAAACAATGATTTCCAAAATTTACCAGTAAATTTAGGTTCTCTGTCAGAAATTATTACCTTTGGAATTTTGTGCAAATGAAAATTTTCCTTCATCAAGATGTTAGCAATGTTAGCAGCCTTATGAGTTGTTTCAACAAGTATAAAATGTGTTGCATTGCCTATTTTTTCTACCACCACCATTATAGAATCATTTTGTTTCTAATTTTTAGGCAATCCAATTATAAAATCAAGACTGATAACTTCCCATTTCCAATTTGGAATTGGCAGTGGTTGCAAAAGACCTGCTGGGTGTTTATGCACAACTTTAACTTGCTGACATTCTATACACCTAGCTATATATTCAACAACTTCATTCTTCATATTAGGTGAAAAATACTCTTTCTTTAACATTGTTATCATGTTTTGATACCTCGAATGTCTGGAGTAAGGACTTTTATGTACTTCATCTAAAATCAACAATTTAATTTATGGTATGTTAGGTACATAAAGTCTGTTTTTATACAACATTAATCATTTTTCATTTAGACTGTAATTTGTTTTTACATTTTCAGATTCATTATCAGTTACTTTTTCTCTTAGGTTTTGGTATTTCTTGTCCAATTTTATCCCTTCTTCCAATATATCATCTAATTCTATTTTGTAACTACTAATGGCAGCTATAAAATTCATTCTTGCATTTATGCTTAAGGCATCAACCACTTTTGTTTCCTTCCCTTTGATGTGTTTGATCTCGAAATCGTACTCGCTAAGGAAAGCTAATTATCTAGCTTTCCATTAGAGGAAATTTCAACTCAAAATGGGCATTTTAACTGTAATTCAAATTCCATGTCATCTTGTATTAGCCAATGAAATTGCTTTAAATTTGAAATATTGTATAGCTCTTAAGCACTTTTTTAATATAAATTTGGGGATAGGTATCATAAAAAAACTATTTTTTTGTTTGTATTTTCAACATATCTCCTCGTGTTTTCCCTCAAATTTCGATCGAAAGAGCTCGTTGGATGCGGAATTAAATTCCGCTTCCAACGAGTACCCACTTGACATACTTTTGATGGACCCCGCTACCCCAAAAACAAGAAATACCTGAAAAAACGTGATGATGGTGTCATCATCGCGTTTTTTCAGGTATTTCTTGCTTTTGGGGTAGAGGGGTCCGTCAAAAGTATGTCGAGTGGGTACTCATTGGATGCAGAATTTAATTCTACATACAATGAGCTCTCCCGATTGAAATTTGAGTAAAAACACGAGGAGATATGTCGAAAATACAAACAAAAAAGTAGTTTTTTTCTTTTCTTTCTCCAAAATTAAGAAATATTATTTTATTATTTTAACTATTATTTTATTAATTTTTTTTAGGAGGCCCATTTTGAGTTGAAATTTCCTCTAATGCTTACTTTCAGATTTTGTTGATCAAACAAATATTTCAAGCTTATGTTACTAGACATTAATAAAAATATTTTACCGATTAGATGATGGCGCCACATTTCCAGAGCATGAATTATGGAAGCTAGCTCTGAATCATACGTTGCATAAATCTTTTCATGTGTTTTTAGCTTCCTTGATTAATAAGCTATTACATGACCTTCTTGTGTTAGTACTCCACCCAAACCTTCATTACATGCATCAGTGCACACAACGAAATCCTTGTTTGGATCTGCTACTTTAGTATAGGTGCAGTAGTTAATAATTCTTTTAATTTATTAAAAATTTCTTCACACTTTTGATTCCAGACAACTCTTTTTCCCTTTTTCTGCAAGGATGTTATGAGATTCGTGATCTTCAATAATCCTTCGATGAATTTCCGGTAATAACCCGTAATTCCCATGAATGATCGTACATCCGTTACATTTTTGGGAGAATACCATTCAATTATTGCTTTTATCTTATCTGGGTTTACTAATATTGCTTCCTTGGATATCATGTGACCTAGATACTGTATTTTATCTTTGAATAATTCACATTTACTAAATTTAGCATACAGTTTATGTTCTTTTAAAACATGTAGTATTGTCTGCAAGTGTTCAACATGTTCTTATTTTGTTTTCGAATAAATTAATATGTGATCTATGAAGACGACTACAAATTTATCTACGTATTTACTTAAGACACTGTTCATTAAACACATAAAAGTTGCTAGAGCATTTGTTAGCCCAAAGGGCATAACTACAAACTCATAGTGCCTGTATCGGGTTTTAAAAGCAGGTTTAAAAATATCTTCGTCTTTAATTCTAACTTGATGATATCTAGATCTCAAGTCTATTTTTGAAAATATCGTTGATCCGTGTATCTGATCAAACAGGTCATCGATGCGAGGCAATGAATATCTATTTTTCATTGTCATTATTTTTAGTTGACGGTAGTGTATACATAAATGTAGTGTACCGTCTTTCTTTTTAATGAATAATACAGGTTCTCCCCAAGGGGATACACTTGGTCTTATATAATTCTTGTCTATCAGTTCTTGTAGTTATAGTTTTAATTCATTAGGTTCTACTATGTTCATTTGACAAGGAGCCTTTGAATTAGGTACAGCTCCGGGTACTAACTCAATAGTAAAATCCATATCTCTCTTTGGAGGTAATCTTGGAATTTCTTTTGGGAAAACATCTGAGAAATATTATAATATTGGAATATCATCGAAGTTCAGCTTATCTTCTGTATCCATGTGTTCGTTATTTATTATATGTACAACAAAAACTTTACAACCTTTCCTTACAACATTTTTCATTTGTAATGCTGAGATTTGTCTAACAGATATTTTCCTAGGTATTCATTTGACCATAATTCTTTGAGCTCATTATCATCTAAACAAGTAAATGTTTTCTCAAACCAATTTAGGATTACTTGATGTTTTTCCATATAGTCCATACCTATTAAAACATCATAAGACCCTAACGGTAATACATTTAACTTTACTTGAGTTTTGAACTGACTCATAAACAGTTCACAGTTTCAACATAATTAATTGCTTTTATTTTGGTTCATGTAGCTAGCTGAGCCAACCAAGACTTTTCAAACTTTTTCAAAAGTAAATTGCACTTTTCTGCTATGCTAGGTGACACATAGCTTAAACTAGCACCTGGATCAATCAAAATGGAAACATGCTTGTTTTGTATCATACCTTGTATTTCCACCATGGAGGTTTGATGATCAGCCCGTCGATTCTCCAAGGATGCATTAATTATGGGCATTTCATTTGCTACGTCACCAACTGTTTCTTCCTCCTGGATTGTGTGCATGTTGCTAAAGTTACCCTTTCTGTTCACACAATACTTTGCATAGTGAGGTCCCTTACATTCCCAACACTATACAGATTCTTTTTGTTCTTTTTTTAACATAAGTATTAGGCATGTCTCTGCCTTTTGGTGCTGTAATGTTCTACTGTCTTTTACCTTTAAAATATGTTCCTTGATAATTATTCTTAGAAAAATTATGAGAATTATTTTCGAAGCTTTTATTAGGCTTAAAACCTTTTCTTTTCTTATCAAAGTTACTAGTTCTCTTATTTTTCCAGTTAGGTATGTATTCTTTCTTATTCTTACTTTGTTCGTAACAAAAGTTAGTTTTTCTCATTACCTCTTCAAGGGTCTTTGGATTGTCAAATTCAATTAAACCTCTGTATCTTAGGCTTTTCGTCAATTATATACGGTACATATCTTAATAAACTTAAAAGTTTACTACTTAACTCTTTCATGGACATTGAGCCTAGTTTAAGTTCATAAAACTCTTTATCTTTTTCCTCATAATACTGTTCATATAAGAATTTCCTTTTAAATTATTTCTTAAAGACTCTCCAAGTTACATATTTCTCTTTAAGGTTTTTAACTCTTTTTATATCATGCCACTAGATGTCAGCTTTTCTGGTTAGGTTGTAGATAGCCATCCGGGATTTCAGTCTATCTGAGTAGTTATAAATCTGAAAGTAATTTTTCATACTTAATAGCCAAGCCTCAACTTTTTCATCCGTTTCCACTTCCCCATTAAACATAGGAGGTTTTATATTTTTAAATTCTCCTCAAATATCTTCATATGGTTTATACTTCCTCTTTCTAGGATCAATGTCACTGTCACTACTTTTACTTGAGCATTTATAATTTCCCTTGTGCGACCTTACTTTAATTCCTAAAGAAGATTTACTTTCATTGTCAGAAAATTTTAATTTCTTACCTTTATGTTTGTATGATACTGTTCCAGATTCGGTTTCATACTCTTTTCTTTCATCTTTGCCTCCATTGTGTATTTTGTCTAATAATATCTGATTTAGTTGCTCCTGAGCTCTTAAATTTTTTTCGTTATCTTCATTTTCAGTCTGTAATTACACTTTTAAATCTTTCACTGTTTGAAGTAGTTCTGAGGGTTGATTATTTAATTCCACATAAATGTTATCTGGATTATTGTGATGAGATCCATCTTCAGCAGATGCTTCAACACCTTCCATTTCCTGCAAAATAAAATTTTATATTTCTGTACAGAAATAGTTTTAAAATATGATCAGTATATTGTGTTTCCTGTTTTGCATGTGAGTGAGCCAATCTGCAGACCTAGTGTTTGGGAACCTATCTCTGATACCACATGTAACATTTCCAAATTTCTTAAATAATTTTTTTGAAATAAAGTTCTAACTGCATCTATAAGGGTAAATAAATCCTTACTATCTTTAACTTGTGCTTAGTGTTTCATCCATGAATAATAAATGAATCCAATGTGAGAATACTAATGTGCGGTTTTTCGTTGTGCTGAATTTCGTTACTTGTCGTCAAAACATGAAAGAACATCATATTTAAATTACGATAGTTACATTTTGATGTAATTGCTGGTTATGTTCTAGATTAACTGTTAACCTTAAAAAGATGTTAGGATGATGGCTTCAAGGTCTTACTTAGCTTGAAGCTAATGCAGAAAAAACGTTTATTCCTTGTAGGTGTTTTGAAGAGGTGGTTCTGTCTTACTAGGGAAAATTTCAAATGTGGTCACACAAGAAGGACCCTAACTATAATTTGAAACACCATTACTCCTAAGTAATTGACTATGTACTTAACATAAACCAACATCTTCATACTTAGCATGTTAACTAAATACTATGCAACCAGAAGTAATTCGATGGTTTTAAGAGTATAGAGTTTTTGGGTTTTTTGCAAAAGATTAAACGTCTAGTGGATTTTAAAAGGCCATGTGTTATTCCTACAGTTTCCATCTGGAACGTTATGGTGTCTTTTCGTAACCTTAAGGGTTTAGTTCCAAGTATTCACTTGCCCTAACTCTGTGTTATTCAACCTTTTGTATTGATTGGTCTTTACTATGTGCAAAAAACTGGTGGAGGAGCGGAGGCTCTCAGTCGTCAACATCATCTAGCAGTTTAAATGATTTGTTTTGGGGTTCATTAGTGTTGTGCTACCGGTGGTGACGTTCTTGTCATGGCTAAAGCCAGCTCTGCGCAAAAACTAAAGGTAAGTTCAGTATGCTAGGCATTAATAGTTTTGTTTCTTCTTCCCTTCATTTTTTTAAATGATGTTTGACCTCAACGTGTGGCTTGCAGGTACACTTACTGGGGTCGCTGCAAGGTCTTCATTAGTGCTTCATTATCATCATCGTAGTTTTTGCAAAGGGTAAGTGCTTGACTGTTTTATTTATTTATTTTCGTAATGCTTGTAATAACTTTCATACATTTTAAAAACTAGAGACTTAACCTTTGCATGCTTGTTGTTTCAAGAGTTTTCGATCGTGTTTGTTGCATTGGGTAAGGGTCGGTCTCCAAGAAGAAAGCCATGGCTCCGGTAAGACCTGTACCCGCACTCCTTGCTTAATGTAGTTCAAAAGTCTATGTCCCCGGGGCTCTGTGGCTATGCGATTTCATGGAATGGTGTCTTACCTGCGTTTTATTTTTGGTTGAACAACAAAAATGGTAACCCTTAGTGGTTTCAACCTACGACATTTTCCAGTTAAATTTTATAATTGAAACCCTTCGAACGTGGGCTCTGAAGAGGACTGTTTGTAATAGTTTTAGTTTATGTATGGTTAAGAGCTATTCACAAAGTCTTGTATTGAAGATCCATCTCTGCTGGGATTTTATGATCATATGACTTCCTTTTCTTTGACCGTGAAAATGGTTTAACTTTTGAATATATATATATATATATATTATTTTGGTTCTATTATTCCATCTCCGTCATGACTATTCTTCTAAAAAGAAATGGGGCCGTGAGGCCACTGTATCATTTTAAGCATGTGCTACTATGTTAGATATATATGGACTAGCAAACGATCATTGAGTGAATAATGAAGCCGCAAGGATGTTTATGGACAAAGCATCAAATAGAACTGTGTGCATGGTTATATGTTCTCCTTAATGGTTATATTATAATTATTTTAAATTAAGATTTGGGTCCGCGAGGCCTCTGTTTTCTGTAGATTAAGGTAGCCATTTCATCGTTTACATTTTGATTGTTTATACAAGTATAAATTTGATTTGAGCCGTAAGGTTTCAACAGGTATAACATTTGTAGTTTACGACTATAATAAAGACCACTTACAACCTGCTACCAGTTTACAACATTGGTTTGATTTCTAAGATAATTTGGTTGGATAACTTGTGTTTTGAGAAAACCTGTGTGAAGCTGTTTACTATAATTTAGGTTACACTATAACTCTCGAAGGGCCTTTAGGCCGTGAAAAGTCGTAATTGTGAAGTGTACAGGGTTTGAACCCTTATTTTAAAATATTTCATTAATGTTGCTTAAAATGGTTTTCTAATATAATTATATAGTATATACAATAATGGAATGAGAAAGTAGCGAAGGTATTCCTTCTAGAGATTGATCCATCAGTATTTACAGTTGAGAAACTCTGAAATTAGTTATTTAATGTATAACATTATATTTTAGATATATATATATATATTACTTGGTAAAAACTCTTGTAGAGTTAATATGATGTTCTATAGGAGTTTTGAAATGGATTCTTAAAACCCTAGTTTAGCTTAGGTGAAGGTTTAAACCTTTTTACTGTAATCATAAAGCTAGTATTTATAATAGACCTTTAGTACAAATTCGTAATAGTAGAAACCTTTTAGTCGTAACTCTATTCCTTAATCTCATATAGAAACTTGTAAGTTTTACTATTATATATACTGTATTATCCTAGATAATTCTATCAGATAATAATAAGTAATAAGAGTTACCTTGTTTTTAGCAGTGAATACAGTAATTTAAGAATGCATTGAGATTAAACTGTCAAGAGAAAATCAGTACTATAAACTCAGAAACTGCAAATATTATATGTACTATGAACAAATAATTCTACTATACTCTACCATTTTCCATTAACTTTATGGAAGGGAAAAATTGTATCATTCTTTGCAATAATACTTGGAACACAAGATCTTCCTAGCCTACTCACTTTAGTAATGATTACTTGGTTCAGAGAAATCCATAATGTTCTTAAACCTGTAATAAAAATATGAAGTAATTTCATAGCTAATAAACAAAACAGTTTAGAACCTCGATAATTGCAGAAGGGGGAAAACACCCAAAGGAGACCGTTCCTCCCAACCGTCTACTAAAAGTAGCAAAGATTACTTGCTTTAGGACCCCCGAGCCTATTCACTGAACCACTAGGAAGAAGATGCTATTTAGCAACTCACACAGAAAATCTCTGCAACTTAACACTCAATAGCAAACTTAACTCTCAACAATTTCACTTTAGCTATCCCCTCATCGAATTTCCTTCTGTGCCTAACTTGTTAATTTGCAACAAGTCACAAGGCTCTATCACTTGGAATAGAATGTAATGAACCTCCTGCTCAATTTGATGACATTTATAAGATTTCCTAGGTCTTTGGGTCAGTTTTGAAATTAAATGAGCCACCTGCTCAATTCTTCCTCTCAGGGAACACGACCACAATTTTAGGGATTTTGCTTCTTGCAACAGCTAGAAAGTGAAATGCTAGTGCTACCACTTGTCATTTAGCCTTCTACATCTGCTCATTCCTCCTAGTGGGTCAATGAACACTCTTTCAACGGTCTCCTTTGGATAGATGTCTCTCCATTTAATTATTTAAATAAATAAATATTCAATTACAGTTATCCTTGACCAACTTGGTCATAAAAACTTTACAATAACTTTTAGCATAATGTTTTCTCAAATAAATAAATAAATATTTATTTTTTAGTTCTAGATAGGTTACATATCTAGATTATCTAAATATAATTATTAAGTGATAAAGGAACCTAATGATTTTAAACCATGATTTCAATTATTTAACAAGGAAGATTGTATACAAACGTGCTTTGAAAAATTGGGATATTGGTATGTTTTTAAAACTCGATTAAGTTGAAATCCTAAGTTATCAAACTTTAACGGGTTTTAGTTAGGCAGAAATGAGTGATTTCTTTTGATTCAATGATTTGGGTTTGTTATGGCTTCAAGGAAATTTATAAATTGTTTTTAGTTTTTGTAATTAAGGTTTTTTTAAGATTATGGTAAATTTTAAAAGTATCATAATATCTAGTAAAAGTGGTACTTAGGTTATCTAAAGATAATTATTTCTTAATCTAGAGAATAAAAGCTCTTTTTAATAAAAAGAAAAAAACATATTAAATCAAAATAAACTAAAAAGAAAGTTATTTTTATCATTATTTTATAAAAGTAGACATGTTAAACCAAAATAATATTATGTATTGAAAAATATGAATATTTTTTTAATAGTTTAGATCAGATGTTATGATATATAATGAGGCAAAATATTACTGAAAAGATTGTAACCTCTATTCTATTTGTGGGCGCAAGTTCTCCCGTTATATGTTAATTAAACATAGCATTCTAAACAAAACCAACAATAAGATAACAATTTTTATTATTAATTAATTAATAATCATCCCCAAAGATTTATATGTAATAATTACATTATAACGTATAAATCTTAACAAGTGAAAAAAATATAAAACAATTTTAAGTATATTATTAATGTAAATCCTTCCTAATTATTTTTGAAATATCAAGATATTTCATTTTATTTTTTAAAATTTTCTGTGAGGTTTAAGAGTTTGGAAGTTAGGATAAATTTTATAACATTTTATTTTGATAGAAGTGGTTATGTTATATAATAAGCTGAAAGGTACGATGAACTGATTTTTGACAAAACCAGTTTCTAAAAGTCTGCAACTTCTCCTACAAACAAGTCTAGAACTTCCCTCAATCAGAAGAACAACAATCTAGAATCCTAAGGAGGGAAAGCTGAGGATAAAAAGAGATAGACCGACATCTCATTCTTATTTAATTCCATTGACTTATTAGCAGCCTTATCCACGACGTCATTTAGCTCACGGAGAATATGGAAGAAATCGCCGGAGGGACTTAGAGAGATCCTTAATTCTTTTAATCAGTCTAGCCAACCTCAAATTTCGACTCTGACTTGCTCCATTCAACGGCCTTATTATTAACTGAGAGTCTCCAAAGACATTAGCTTCCTCAACTCCTTTTACTTTCATCTGATACCTTGCCATAGCCCGTAAGCTTCAGCCATATTATTGGATTCGGTTCCCATATTCGAGAAATATTCCACTTCTGTTCTCCCTTTAGGACAAATAATGATCCCTCCACCTCCTTCCATCCCTGGATTCCCCTTTGAGGCGCCATCCAAGAACAATTTGAACATCTTCCTTTCTTTCAACCAATTTCCAAATTGGGATTTATCTAGTATAATTTCCCAAATATCCATCCTCTTCGGAATAGGATTAATGTCAATAGTAGAAGAATTGAAGGACTGCATCCAATTTATCTCATTAGCTTCGAGCTTGGATTTATTCCTGGCGATTTGATTGATCTTTAAAACCTCTCCCCATAAAGGACTGTGTCTTAGCAACTATTTTCCCTGGCATTTGATCCTTGTTTTGAAAAAGCCTATGGTTATGCTCTATCCATAGATGCCAGTAGACAAGTTTTGGGAACATCAACTAGTGCCGTTTCATTCCCTTTTTATTTACCAAATCACCAGTATAAGCCTTTTCCCAATTAACCAACCAATGCTGAACATTATCAGAGAATTCCACCTTTCCGAACCATGGGATGGTGAGCTAATCCCACACCTCTGTGGTGAAGTGGCAGAAGAAGAACATATGCGCCATGGACTCAGAATTGATCCGACACAGTGGGCATCTAAACGGACCCTCTATCCCACGCTTTTGCAGGTTATCTCCCGTTAGAATCTTGCCGTGCAACACTGTCCAGCAGAAAATATCAATTTTGGGCAAAGTAGGAGCTTCCCATAGCTTCTTCCAGATCACTGGATTGTTGGCAACGCTGGGGACTGCCAAATACACTCTATAACCCAACGCAGAGGTGTAGAGCCCCAAACTACCCCAGCCACGACGATCTTTGCTTTCTCTAGCCACTGGAGCGTTGCCAAAAAGATAATCCATGAACTGGCGTTTCTATCCCTTCGCCTCCACCGGACACTCAGGAAATTGCCACCCGATAACATTTTTGAAGTAAGAAAACTAAACGTTTTAAGTTTTTAACATTTTCCCTTTATTATTATTATTAAAAGTACAAAAACAATTTTAACAATCTTAATTAAAATTACAAATTTATAGTGATGAAATTTATTGTTATCACTATATAAATGAATTTATCCTTTTTAGTTTTTTTATCTGATTTCAAATAAAAAATATTAATTTTTTTTCCATTATTTCAATTATAAGAAAAAACCTAGATCCTAAAATATAGTTTTTAAATTATAAAATAAAGATAAACAAACTTAAAAAACTAAACTCTTTTTTTCTTCTTTCCTTGTCCATTTTTGTTTTATCATTAATAATTGTACCAAATGATATATATTATCCCATTTGATATCTATTTATAGACTTTTATTTTCAATTATTTTATAGATTTTGTCTTCTTTCCTTTTTCTTTTCCCATTTTTCGTTTTTCCATTAATAATAAATGATAATTATTTATATTTGTTTTTCATTTTTTTTTAAGAATATTTGTCTTCTTTAATTAATTAGGGTACCCAATGTTTATTTAAATACTTTTATTTTTTGTTCTTTTATAGAATATTTATAATAAACTTTAAAACAAAGTTATTGATGATGATGATAGTGGCACGGGTGGTTAATTTACTTAGACCAACTTTGGACATTAAAAGAATAAAAAAGAATTATTTGATTTGCTGTAAAATGTTATTCCTTTTTTTTCAGAGGAAAAAATACCAGTCTTTGATATTCATAAGAATAAAAAAGACATATTTTACAATCAGCCATACAACCATCATCATGCCAGGTAGATGATAAACATTCCAGCCACCCAAAATCACAAGAGATAGGTCTAATCAGCAGGGCTGCCAGCCAAAAACATAGGAAAAAACAAAGTCTGAACAAAGCAGACTTTTCTCATCATCCCTGAAAGATCAGGTCAGAAATACCGAAAAGTCTATGAGTCCTGCAAACATATTCCATACACAATACAGCTAGCTGATATGTATTCAAAACAGACAATGAAAGCAAGTAAACAAAAGCATGTCAATCAAATGCTGCTGAAAAGAAATATACAGCCATCAAAATAGTGTAAAATGGCCATCTTCAATGACCTTCCCATCCAAAGTTTCAATGAAATGTCCAGATCCTACTTCCAGATTCAGAGCCATCTTTGATAGACTATCAGCTAGCATATTGTGCTCCCGAAAAATATGATTGAAGGACACCGGTGGAACAAGTTGCCTCATTGTATTGATATCATCGCACCAATGTTTCAATGTGGCAATTTCAAGGGCAGAGAGACCATTAACCCATGAAATGATCACCATTGAATCACCATAAATCCTCTGAATGGGTAGACCCATCAAATAGCTCACTCGAAGTATAGACCAGAGTGCCAGAAGTTCCGCTCTGGTGTTTGAGCTGGGACCACATCCCACGGAGAAGCTGAAATAATGGGTTTCACTGAGATAGATCATAAACCCAGCTCCTCCAACATTTAACTGAGTTGCACCATCAAAGTACCCTACAATAATGTAGTGCGGTGGCTTGGGACCAATCTGCCTGCGCTTTTTGGTTAATTGAGGCATAGGGAATAGGGCGATAAAACTCTCAATTCTGGAGATGAGCAGGGAGGCATAAGGTTTTTCATTTTCAAAAAGACACCTGTTACGTTGGAGCCACACGAACCAAAGGACAAAAAAAGGGGTGTATCGAAAAGATGCAGTATGGGCTGTGCTGAGGAGCCAATGAGTAACAAAGGACTGAACAGAGTCGTGAGGAGTGAAATGAAAACCCATATTAGATGAGAAGTGCATGAATATCTTCTTATAAAATGGACACAATAAAAACAGATGGGAGCATAGTAAAATGTTATTCCTATGCTAAAAGAAACTTAGAAATAAGCTTTCCTAGGTCACCATAGGTTTGCCATGTTAGATAGTTAGGGAGGTATGTATTGTAGCAAATAATATGAAATTGTGGTCTAATGTGGGCGTACACAAGGCATTCTAATTGAAAGTATCTTTCATCCTCAATGTTCATAGTCTCACTACGACGACAAATCTTTTCCACCCATGATGTTATAGTAATTGTACAAAGCCTTGTTTCACTATGAAGTTCATGGGAGTTTGTTTTTATCTTATCTATATTAATTTTCTTCTTCAAACTAGTTAAGATAAATAGATACATTTGATAACCTAGATTAGGGTTAATGACCTCTTTATAGTACCTTAATTTTCTTTTGAACCTCTAATTCTTTCGTGTTCTTCTATTTCTTTTTAAACTTAGATTTAATAATATTTTTAATGTTATTGATATTTTGTAGAGTGACATTTTTGTCATTTCCCCAATGGTTTAATGTAACACCTCAAGATAAACTTTAATTATTTTGAAAAGCATGTAAAGAATGGTAACGGTTTTATTAAGTCTAGGATTTTGATGACTTAAATTAGAAATGTAAATAAATAGTTTTCAATTTCAATTAAATTGTTGAGTGGTTATGAGAAACCTTGTTGTGAATTGACATAACTCCTATTTATGTTAATAGCTGAATTTTTCTCATCCCTAAGGGGACAAGTGGCCAATTGGGGAACATGTAGTTACTAACGAAGAAAAGACCCAAGCAGATATAAAAAACATGCACAAGGGAAAAATATCAGTACTAGTTTTCTATAAAAGAAAAAAAAAACCTTCTAGCCTTATTAAAAAAAATTTGAGCTATTAGGCTCTAAAAGAAAGATGAACTGGCAGGTTCTGCGGCTAGTGTATATATCAGGCTTTATGTAATATTGTGCAAGATATTAGGCCCAATATGGTTTTATGGGAGCAGTTAAGCTCAACGAAACTAGTGAGTTGACAGACTCTAAGAAACAGAGCACATATGCTTTTTAGGCTCTTGTAGTAACATTCCCCTAGAATTTGGTGGCACTTGGAAGGAAAAGTTCAGTTGGATAAATTTGAGTTCTAGGCAAGGGGGTGGTTGATTGCAGGTCTTTAGTGACTTCAAGATTCTAAGGTTGGGTGGAGCATGGTTGCTCAAAAACCCATTTCTAGTGTTATTGATAGATAAGTTGTTTTATTTTGTATTTGAAAATATTTTTTGTTAAAAACTATTACTATAGTATTAATAATATTCAAGCTAAAATGAAGTTTAAGTTTTGTAATTGTTTATGTTTATTTAACTACTCTATGTTTGTACCATTAAATTCTTAGTCCATTGAATGTTAGAATTAAATTAAAGATGCACATAGAATTAAATTAAAGATGCACATAATAGTTACTTTTATTCAAAGAATTTTCTATATGGATATATAATCTAAACCCTAGTCGTATGTTGTGGAAGTTAATCTCTTTTCTAACTCAATAAGGTATTATTCTTTTCAAGACTTCCAGGTCATGTATTGGGCAATGGATTTTAAGAATAACTCTATTGAGGACATAAATACAATTATTTAGATACTAAACTGTTGTCATGATTATTTTTAGCTAAAGGTAAAGCATTAATTAGGAACACCATAAATTGGTTTTTATTATATCTTAAACCCTAGTAAGAATAAATTTACTAATGTACTTTTGTACTATTTCGAGTATAACTTGGATGATGCTTTGGTTTTCTGTAACTCCAGAATGATGGTCGAGACTCGATAGATTATTCAGGATCCGTATATGTTGAAAGGGGCAAGTGCTACGTTAAGTGGTATCAAACCATAAAAACACTAAGTTAGTATTATAAGATGAGCTGGAATCTGTACGTGAGAGCGCAAAAGGGTATTTCTGAGCATGCGAATGGGTGGACGACATTTAAGGGTGTATGCAGTCACGGATTTATATATATTTTTCCCACGCTCGAACTATGATGATACATTAAATAAATAACCAAGGTCTACGTATATAGGGTTTCTATTCAAGGAAATAGTACATTTCCAAATCTATTTAATTAAGTAACTAAGCCTTGACTGTAAAGGTTTCATTTGCAATAAATAGACTTCATGAGTTAGTTACCCAATGAGTTTACATGGTTAGTTATGCTGGCTTGTATGAAACTCGCTAAGTTTATTAAAATTTCATATGGTTAAGAACCCAAATCAACTAGAGCTAAGACCATTATTCCATAGCTGATCTCTTTTTTCAGAAGAAAAAATACCAGTCTTTGTTATTCATAGGAATCAAAAGACATATCCATAGCTGATTTCTATCATTATTGGGACGACAAAAATAAAACTCTTAATGTCTCTTATCCTGTAATACAAACAGAGTGGTATAACTCGAGGTGTTTATGTAAACCTACTCTAAATCCGTTTGATTAATAAACATAGATTTTCTGCAAGAGTTGCAAATAACCACTGTGGAAATTAAAGCAAACAATCACGACAGACATTCATTATTTTCAAAAAATTCTTCATTAAGTCCATACAATATATAGGTTATAGAATGTATTAAAATTACCAAATCGATTAAAATATTGACAAGATTCCTCTATTAATAATTACAATTCAATAATATATTCCACTCAAAGGTCTTTTCAAAATATTAAACATCAGATTCACAACATGCAACCTACTAGTGATTTTATACTTTTAAAACCCTCTAGTAAATTGAGGGGACGTCGAATAATAGAACTCACAATGAAAGGTGGATAGGAATGTTACATGTAAATCTCGTCGCCATCATGTTCATGGGATTGGTGCTTAGTGTTTGCTTCAACCCCTTAGATTTTGAAGTGTTAAAACTATTTGGAAGAATATTTTCTTTGTGTTTTTTCATATTTTGGAGCACTACTGCACCTTTCCCATTGACAAGGGGCGCTAGACACCTCCAATGCACTTTGTACGCTTGCAAAGTGTGGTATTTCCCTTACTTTCCTTCATACAACAAGCGTTACCCCATAAAAATTGATCCATATGGAGATCGATGGCCACCCACCTATTCCACTAGTTCAAAACAATTGTCCATTATGACAGTTTCCTTGTTTTTTTTCTACGGTTTTTTTGGGTCCCAAACTTTTGGGGGCATTTTGAAGCCCTAAACAACGTTTTTTGGTGATTCGGGAGAGAAAATGGTTTCCCTTGGCATGCATTTGGCCCCAAATAGAAGATGTAAATATTGGAGAAACCTTTCAGACGGGCTATAGGTCGCCCAAATCCGAGATCATATGCAAAATTTATGACCTTGGGAAGTTGACTGTTCAACTAACCACCTTGGGGCCACAAACTTTATGACGGTTCATCTTTTAGGGTTATGTTTTGGGCCTTTATGGTTCTCACCCTCATGCTTATTATAAATGGGCCCTTTTGGCCTCATTTTATATTCATCTTGGCATGGATGAGAGTAGAAGCCACATCTCTTCTCAAAGATAGCTACCACCATTCTAGCTGTTGTATTTACAATTTGTTCTATTTCCACTATTTAATAGAATATGTGTTTACCGTATCTCTGTTTTCATTGTAATATGTCTGTGTTTATGATTCTATGTTTGTTCTTTCATTTTGTTCTCACATAAATATGGATTAGTGGTATCAAAGCAATCTGCTCTTTGATTGTTTCTCGGTGCATGTCCTTGATGAGGTCAGGTTATAGAGAGATCGGTTTCAAACTAGTTCACTCAGGGAAAATCACTCTCGACTCCCCAAAATACCTCCCATGGTAGAGGAAAAGAGAGACGATGGAGTAGGATATCCTATCAAGTTGTTGCTCTAGGAATCCCTTACACGATAAAGGAACGAGATGATGGATAGTTTCTCCCGAATCCTTCTACGAATGTCGATAGCGGTAGGTGCACCTTCAACGAGCACTCGTTTCAGGGATACAACTCCCTTCAAGATACAATTTAACTTTGATATTGATTTATTTGAAGTCTAGATTGATGTTGTTTCCCTAGAAAAGTGGTTGAATGTTCTAGAACGGTATTTCTCTGTCCACAATTTTTTGGACAAGGAAAATATCACTTTTTCCCTCCTAAAGGTTGCCCGCCATGTAAAACATTGGTGGGAAACATATTGGGAGAAAAACTCATTAGACGAGTCTGGAATGTTTGAGAAAAATCCCACTTGATCCTCTTTCATAGATGTTGTCAGTGAATAGTACTACCTTATGGGAAACTATGATGACCAGTACTACAAATGGACCATTATGCATCAAGAGAGGGACTAGGCGATGTCAGAGTACACCAACAACTTTCATACCTTGCATACAAAGTTGGGTATTAAAGACTCTGAGTACCTCCTAATACGAAATATCATAGTGGCCTACATCGATACATTAGAACTGAGATGAACTTCCTAGATATCTCTTCACTTGGATTTGACTATCGATATGTTGTCAAAATTGAAAAGAAATATCAACAAAAGAACAAGAGAGACTTTGTACATGCGAATACACCATAGAAGCAAGGAAAGGGAGGCCATGGCCCACAGAACACAGGACAAGGGAAGGACAACCAGTCCTCGCCACAAGCAAAGAAGGGTAATAGAAAGACAAAGAAGGACACTAGGAAGTGGAGTGAGTTCTACAAAATACCATGGCACAACACTGATGAATTCCTCTCAAAGCACTCATTGGTGGCTGAGGTCAAATCTTTAGAATCAGATCTTGATTATGATTCATACCCTAATGTCACAATCATAGACTAGGGGAAGCAGATCATTGATGTAGAACCTAGTGTCACTGTTCCTACCACATATATCAACCAGAGGATCTTGAAGAGTCAGAGGTAGAGGAGCGCATATTCTAGTCATAGATGTGCGTGAAGGGAATCCCAATACATTTTGTTGTTGACTGCGACGTCCAAAAGAACCCGATCTTAGCAGAAGTCATCAACTTGGGGCTTCTGACAACACCACATCCGCAACCATACACCATCACTTGGGTAATCTAAGGATAAGGTATCTGTAACATACCCGAAATTCCTCAATGTAAATTATGAGAAAATGGGGTAAATTATTTTCTTTTACTATATCCAACACGTCAACTATGTTAGTCTCTTGAGAGTGTGTAATCACATAATTGTAAACATTACTATCATTTCCATCTATTCATATAAGAAAACTGTAAGTCAATTTGATTAAGTTCCAGTGAGTAGTTGACAAGAGGGCTATACTAATAACCATACTAGTACAAGAATAATGATAAGAACTTATACCTCATATATATAATCACATTTTGTTGCAATTAAGAATCATCAAACTACAATCACTCTATTACAATTCTACATAAGTGAATATTATTAAAGATAGATACAACCCACATTAGTCACTAGAATATCCCTCAAATGGAATTGAGATTACACATTAACTCTTTCTTTTGTTCATTGTTGACCTCTGTTGGGGAAAATATTAAACAATTTTATAACATATATCCAACAATTTATTTGTCAACCCGGAGAGAGCGTAAACTTGTGAGGTATAGACAAAGTATATGCAGGGATACAATATAGATAATTTAATCTAATATTCCATGTGACTGAAATAAAAAGTACATGTAATTGAAATTGAATTAAGCTTGCAAAAGCAGGAAATGACATGGAAATAAACCTAATCTAGAAAAGCATAAGAATGCAGAAAATAAACTGATATAAAGCAATCAACATTAGCTTGTGAGCTCACATAAAATCAATACAACTAATTCATAACCAAGATATCAAAATATCTATTCTAAAATATGAAATCTATTACAATAGAATCAAATCCATGACTATCTCAAAAGATGAACCAGTTCTCTACTATCAAACCACTAGAGAGGACTCTAACCAAGAATGAGGAGAGAGCCCTCCTATTTATACATGAATTCAAGATAACTGATCATAATTACAGATCCACTATTCTCTCAACTTATCCCTCAAAATTTTCAACAAATCTACAAATCATCCCTTCAAATCCTCAACAAATATTGGATGAGATATTCTCTCCACATTTCCATAATCTTCTCCTTGAAATTAGCTCATATGTGGAAGATGAAATTCGAATATGAGGTTAGGTGGTCACTTTTGAGCTTGTTAAAGTCTTCAAATACATATTTAAACATCACCAAACTCATCCAACTTTAAAGTATAATGAAAATATGTTAATTCTCTCAATATTTAACCATAAATTCACTCAAAATACTCAAAAATCAATGATTTGGAAAAGGGTAATATAGACCCATATTTATTATGAAAGTGGTGAATATTAATGGTTTTATGGAAGGATAAGATAGGAATAAGGTGACAAATGGTATGTAAAATGTGAATAAAATGTGGTCTTTTTGCGGCTCAACATTCCCCCCAACTTAACTGGTTACATGTCCTTATGCAACTATGCATTGATTCTCTTTAAAACTTCTGGCTTTGTAGCTAGGATTTACATGATGATGGTATGTAACAGTAAATCATTCCAGAATTTGAAATGCATGAGTGGCAACAATTTTCCTTATGGTTGGTTCTTGTGTAACAACCATAAGTATAACAAATGTTGGTTCTTGTGTTAACAACATTCACTTATTTTACTTGTATTTTTTGTTGCAATACATAAGATTTAAAAGTATACATGCATTGAAAATGATGAACCATCAATTTACATTAGAAATCATTTTCTTCATATTATGAATCATGCCAATATATATAGCATAGTTTGAGAAAGACATGTTGGTTAATGGTAAATAAGATGATGAATATGTAAAAATGGTAATGAATAGTCCCCCTCGACAACTTAAAATGTATTAGGTTTATGAAAAGAAGAAATGAAATGTAGTGAGGGAATTTTCCAAATTCATTCATTTTATAGCATTTAAGGAATTACATGGCTGAAGATTAGAAAACAACATACCTCCACTTACCCAAAAAGCTGATGAACTATGCAAGAGAAATGTGACTAATACTGCTGCAATATCATAGAGTGTGAAGTGAAGGAACTGAACTGTTGCTTGGTTAAATGAAGTAAGAGATGAGAGTTGAAAGTAGAATTGTGGTACTCTCATATGGATGAAGTATGCTGCTGTAAAACTACTGATGGAGTCATGCAAAGTATATAGTCATCACTTGCTACAAAACTCGATGGTACAATTCTTACCATGCAAATAAATGTGCCGATGTCGAACATGGAAAGAAATCATTGGATTGTCGACCATTGATGAATGCCGTTAACCAATCTGAGGAAATCTCACCATTGATGTTAATGAGTGCCAAGGTACCTAAGTACATCATGTAAAGTGCGAATAAATGAGCTGATGTCGATCCACTTGCAAGATATAATGATTAAGGGATATTGATGTATTCCCATGATTGTCAGCGAGAGAACTTTCCATTAAGGCATGCAAGCCTCAAGGTACTAAAAATGAACTCTAGTCTTTATCCCAGATAAGGTGTTGAGGTCGATGGGGCAAGACTTGTTGAAAGGTGGGCCTTAAGGAATCCCCCATCAGTCAACATGAGTTGTACATAATGAGTGGTAGGACTATATATGAAAGATCTCATGGTCAAACAATTTTTATGGAAGGGATAACAAAAAAATGTAGTCATGAAAAGGAAGCTGAATGATTTTATTTAGAAGGAAAAAAGATAAACTGAAAATGAGGAAAAATGGGTGCGACTTAGAAAGGTAGACATGTGGAAAGTTATGATGTATAAGGCATAAAAAGTAGACTCTAACATGGAAGATGAATAAGCTTGGAAGGAAAAAGGGTAAGTAATCATGACATGGCATGATTGGTTTCTGAAAGGCTTCTTTGTAGCAGCAAATGTCATGACATACACAAGGGAAACTCAACTCCTTCAAGCTTTTAATGAAAATTTTTTTCTGAAAATTTTCTGCGATTCTGGAAATGTCATTCATTCATCTTTGAATCTACAAAAGAGGTTAGCATTTTCCTGCAATGAACTTGTGAGAGCATTGAAAATATAGGAAAATAAGTGCTTAACAAACCAAGTCGAAATGAATAAATAAAATGCTTTTATACTTGAAAGTAGCAATGTTTCCTGTCAAAGCATGTTTCTGAGTGTCTTGTGAAAACAAGTTAGCACAAGAATCATAAAATTGAGAAGATTCCAAGTTCATTTATAATTTATAATTTAGTATCATTTGTTACCTAATGCTTTTTATTTATTTGTATGTTTTTAGTTTTAAATTTTATTTTATTTTTATGTTTGTAATGTTATTATTGCAGTGTTTTTGTATATATATTTTTAAATTTGATTTTACAAAAAACAAAATTTATTTGTTTATTTCAATATTATGGCAATGTGTCTTTTCTAACGTTTTTAATTGTTTTGCAAAAAAAACAAAAAGAAATTGGATTCATGCGTCTTCATGTAGCGATTGAGCAAACTGAGAGAGAGGGTCAACCCCTGACAACCCCTCTAAAAGAAGACTATTTTAATGATCAAACAAGCAATTTTTATGATAAGTTTGGTAGCTTGAAACAAACACCTACCTAAATTGGAACAAACACCTACCTCCCCCAAACCAAAGATGTGCCAGGGCCCACTGTACAAAAAATAAAAAGAAGACGAAGGTTTAGCCGTGACAGCAGCTGCCTTTGATTTCAAGGAGAAATGAAAGAAACTTTGATTTATAGTTTTTGTATCGGGCTTCCAGATTATCTAATTTCGTTCAATTGATGGACTATTATCAATTTGATAAGATCGTGTGTTTTTTCTTGGACAATTGGATCATTTGGGATTTCGACATTGAACATAATGATTTATATATATATATTGTTTAAGATGTTAATATTCAATTTGTTAGATTTACATTTTAAATCAAATTGAGTTAGCGTAGACCCAATTGCTCATATTTTACATAAGTTCTTCACAATTTCATTAAGATCTTAGTAATGTAATTGGGAACACTAGACAAAGTATCTACCATTAATTTTTATGTTTTATTATATATTGTTTGGGTCACTAAATTTATTTTATTCTATATTATAACCCTTATAAATATGTTTTAAAACATTGTATATCTATGCATTCGAGAAAATTAAAACTATATGATACTATGCTTAAATAACTCATCATTCAGATTTTACCTTAACCGATATGGCAAAGGTTAAACTAAGAATTATGTTTAAAATCATATGCATTGATTACTTAAACTAAGATAAACCAACAATATTTCTGACAAATTATTTGATTTTCATTTTATTATTTTGTATGGCTTTATATGATGATGATGATGATGGTTAACGTCCCCTGAGACCAAACTTTGGTCTATCGGACCTAAAGTTATATATATATATATATTCACTTTGAAAAATTATTTTTTCACATCTGTAAAAGCTTTGCAATTATTAATACAACTTATGTCACTTACACAATTTAAAATAAGTTTTAATTTAAGACTGAAAATATTTTTAAGCTTATAATATTTTAAAGTGATATTGTTACAATCAAATAATTACTTTTTGAAAAAGGGTTTATCTAAAGTTTCATTTAAAACTTGTGAGTGATGTTCAAAGTTTTACCATAATTTAACAACTTGGAAAAATGGATGATGGTGTATTTCATTTTAGGAATTGCGAACTTCTACATTCACGTGATAGCTTCCCTATGTCTTTCATATTGTTGAAGTGGATAATATGTTTCATTTACATAACCTTTGATTCCATTCATATAAAGTACAAGACCACTTTTTAGAATCTAAGCATGTAATAAATAAGCTGTATGTATGTATGTATGTAAAGGGCCTTCTTTGATCTCTTTTTCAAAGAATGGAAATGGAATTGGATCTTACGTATTATGTCACCAGATGATAAATTAATATAGGTAGGCTGTTCAATAGATAGATTAAGAACGAGTTGCTTTGTATGCTACTTCAACATTCTTTCTAAGTACATGCAAAATTTTCAAGCAAAAACTTTGAGTGATACTACCATGAAATGGATGCATCCTCATCTATAGCTCTAGATGATGGAGTATTATCATTACAGGCTCTAGTCTGGTGGAATGATATCGAGCTTGTTGAAGCTGACTACACCTTGAACTCTTATGGAAATGAGGCACACCATAATCATTACTTTTACTACTAATACACGCCATGTTTTATATAATGAAACCCATAACTAACTAAACTACCATATTCATCACATAGCATGTAATATGTAGTAGTTAGTAATGACCCTTGTAAGTATAAGGATATTAGTAAGAATTACTCTCTTCTGTTTGTTATTGTTATTGTTATAGCTGATTTCACCACTCCAGGTGAATCACACTTTGTATGGCCTTCCCCTGTCTTGCTGCAGACTCCTTAGACCCCATGGACCATTTTTTGTCCTTTGATGTTTCCTTGACCATCCCTAAAAACATGTGAAAAATGATACACACGACTTTTAAACTTATAAGAGCGTATATACACAGGTTTGACCACTAAAACTGTGTACATCGGGATGTGTGCAAAATCCAAATCTTTTTGGAGTTTTCCTTGACATGGATCTAACTCATTTGACTCCTGGCCTTGCATATGCCTTGAGATCACTCGGATTCAACCTTTCATTACCCCTTTGAAAATCTATATACGGAACCCCTTGGTACATTGAAGGCATAAGAGAGAATTGAGAGCAAAGAAACTATAGTCCATTGTTGCTGGAACTTATGCTTGAGTCTACATCCCTTTGTCCCTTGGAGCACTTTTGTGTTCTTCCCAAGCTTGCATTTTGCCTGTGATATTGCTATCTAGAGATGGAGGATTGAAGTGGTGGAGGCCTAAGTGGGGGATTTAGTTTCTCCGGTTCGCAGATGTGCCAACAGAGGTTGTATCTTGTAATCTCTGATCTATATTAATAGAAATATCTTTTCCTGACCAATAATGTGTGTTTGAATGAATGTTTTATCCATTGGATTATGTCAAATGCTTATACATTATTAATTATATATGCTAGAATAGATCTAACACCATGATATATAGAATGCTTGTATTGTTTACTTGTTGTTGAGGAAGTAATCTATCAATTCAAGCTGAAGTTGGAAAGCTCAACGAGGATCTACTTCAACCGTCTGGAATTAAGGTACGAGGTCTGATCATTTAGTGTTAGACATTTAATTTCTATTGCATATTGGAAAGGATTGATTTCTGGAGTCAATTTGTCTATTGTGGTACCCCAAGCCATAGGAATTTCTCTCCATAACAGAATTGGCGACTGTGCTGGGGAGTTCCTAGTAGTTGTCCTTTGGGGGTTGTTTTATCGGCATTCAATGAATTTGAATTCTGTGTTGGGTCTGGGGGCATGTACACCTGGTAGTGTCTGATCAGTGTGAAGTTTGTCTCAGCTTATCTGTTTGCCTTGATTTTATGCACCTTTCTTCATGTACGTGAGTTTTTAACTCACAGTCACATATACACGCGGGTTTCTCTTCTATTTCCGCGTATACACGTGGGTTTACTGCGAACAGTCGTGTATGCCCTCGCTTTTTCCTTTTTGTGGAAGTTAAATGGTTGTTGGGTGAATTTTGATATTTGCTGAGTCTCCTTTGGCACTGCCTGAGTCTGTTTATACCTCTGTTTCTGACCAGAAACATTTTTTTTTAGGCTAAAGTTTTTTTTAAGAAGGTTCTTGTCATGGAATTGTTGACTTGCATGGGCAGACCCGAGTTTACTGTTTATGTGTCAACAAAACCCCTAGCTCACTGGCCCTTTTGACAACAGACCGCAAGGCGGCCTGAAGTCTCACCCAAAGTGATTCTAATGGGATGGCCAAAGACTCAGATGTCCTCGACCAAGTTCTGCTGCATCCTATGTGACTCTTGACTCTTCTTAGCCAGCGGGAACTCTCTGCGTGGCACTATCCTCTCTTACTCGCTGACGCTGATAAGGTAATGAATCTTATCGCATCGCAGCCTCTCAGACGATGCGCAACCTTCTCTCTCCTTGCAGCTCGTCACCTGCGATGCTTCACACCGCAAATCCTCTGACGGTGTGATACTGCACTTCTTACACTGCGAAATCTTCTACAATAAGATTTAATAAGACTCATAGAGTCCCAAGTCCTTCTCTCTTAGTGAAATAACTCCTATGTTATCTTCAACAGGGTGTTAGACAGCTTCACACTAGCTTCTAGAATCTAACACATTCACATCAACTGTACTTAGCTTGCTGAACTAAGCATACTGGAATCACTTAACAGTGTAACTACCACTATGCGAATTAAGTACTAATAAACTCATACACAGAACACGATACATTCAACTCTCATTTAAACTTCTACATGCTGTAACTGAATAAAAACACACATATATTTAAACTGTAAGCAAAGTTCATGTAAAGAATGATAGGTAGCGGTAAGCAAACACAATCACATGAATCAATCCCACAACACGCTGATTTTACGTGGTTCACTTCCAAAGCGGGAAGATACATCCACAGGAACTGGTTTATATATTATATCTTAGGGGGTTAAACACAGTTCCGCTGCAACCTCATATGCAGCTAGAGATCTTCTGGGTAACTCCGCACACAGCCTGGAGCCCTTCTCTCTTAGACCTCTTTTCTTTCTATATATTGCCTTCTCACAAAATACTCTTTCTCTCTCTCTCTCTCTGTCAATCCCTGTGGATTGTTACATACATACTCATAGAGTCAGCTATTGGCTACAGTAAGGTAATTACAGACTAAATAACAGAACTAGAGCTTGGCTCTTCTACAACACAAAATGACTATAAGCTAATAGACTCATTGACTCTCTGAATGTCTATCTAACTAATTATCTAAATAGATAACCTTTTACAATACACAATAAATCCTTTTATAGGCGGCCTGAAGGTCTCGCCATTACAACATTGTGGGCCTGTCCCAACAGTCACCCCAAAAAACCCTAATTTGTGACAGTCAGCTTATCTATACTTGGAGTAGCTGCTTTTTGTCACACCACTGCTCTCTGTAGTCTTCCACGCTTCCCGGCGCTGACCGTGGGTACCGGTGCCGCTTCCCTGGTCTCTTCCCTTCTATCCTTCATCTTCAATACCTCAGCCCATTGCTCCTTTTCCATTTATGAGGGTAGATGAGCCCTCTTGTCTTCACCGCTTTCCTTAACTACAGTGGGTGAGCTCTCTCTTCTCGACTGCTCAGGTACTGTTTACTCTTGACTTTCCTATCCTGATAGTCACGATTTTCGGCGATGAACTGCAGCGAAAAATGCGCTACGACGTCATGCCTTTATCATATCTCTTATATCCTCGCCAAAATTGTTTATCCGCCAAAATGGTAGCTTCTCCTGTAGCTGCGGGATCCTGCTCCAACAGTCCCCTAACACTTACTTGTGGCTCGTCCTTGAGCCACTAACAACGGATTTCTCTTGCTGTAGTTTTTCCTTGGCTTCCTGTGAAGTCCTTGCTAGTTTCTCATGATGTCCTGCGACTTCTTTCTCCATAGTCTTGACACACTGTTGTGCCGTTTCAAGCATAGCTTGATTAATACCGGAGTCCTCTGTGTCATCAATATTAGTTTTACTTGTAGTGAACTCCTTGACCTTCTGCTCAACCGCATTGACCAGCTCTGGGATTTGTTCCTGATACAGCTGAAGCAGGTTATTGAATCGTATCTCCTTTGTTCTCAACCATTGCGCTTCCTGTTGCAAATGGTTGATCTCGGTCGTCTTCCTCATCTTTGCAAGAGATCTTAAGCTCTTGACTTCTTCCTTCATTGCTCCTGTTGTATTCTCTATCTGCTGCATGCTCTGCTGGAGTTCTTGTCTCTTGGGGTGATCATCTAACTTCGACCATGTGTTCGTCTCATCGACGAGCAATGACTGTGCATCATCTATGCGACTCTACATATGCACTGCGGTGAGTCGAAAGGTCTCTGCCCTTGCTTCCTTGTCTACCCGGGGTGTGCTTGGTGCTCGAGCTTCAAGCTCAACAATTTGTGCTTTGTGGTCTTCCTCCACCTTGGTCATTGTCTCTTCCAGAGCCTTTGCTCTGTCTACAAATCTTCCAACTTTCTGCGTGAGAGGCATGGAAAACTCAATATTACACTGGGGTAACTCTAGTGTGATGCTCTGCAGGAACTGACTGAGATCCTGTTCTCTTTCTTCATACGTTCTTAACTTGCTCGCCTTTGTCTGAAATCTTGCGGTGAGTTCTGCATTCTTTTGTCTCAGCTGGGTCTTTTGTTTATAAGTCGCAAGCTCTCTATCCCTGAGCTATGTGCTTAGCTGCTGCTGGATCATCTGTAATTGATCAATGGGAAAATCTGCGAGGTTAACCTCGACAGGTTGTCTACTCTGTATCTGCACGTCCATCATCGAAGCAGGGAATCGGATGCTCCCTAGCGGTATCAACACTGTATTGATGCGATCCCTTGCGACGACTTCCTTGCGAGAAGTCAAGGGTGTTGAACTTTTTCCTGATGGCGCCTTGACTAGCTGAGTCTAGATCGTGGTAGTCTTCTCGGTCAGTGTTTTTAAGTCTGAAAGTTGCTTATCAATCGCGATCTGTAGCTTGTCCTGTGATGTCTGCATCGCCTGAAATGTGTCCTTCATTTCCTCCTTTAGTCTTGCTGGGATTTGATCGTAGTCATTGTCTGTCAGTGCAGTCTCCAAATTTAGCTTTGAGGCTTTGGTTTTCTTCCTCATTGGTGCTTTTGATGGCACCTCTATTGTGTCTTTCCTCTTTTGTGCCGGTAGTGGCACTTCTATTGTATATTTCTCTGTGGATCCTACTTTGTCTTTTCCTTTGTTCAATGGGTCTGTCTGTGCGGTACCTGGTGGTAATGTTGTGGCATATTTGTATGCCTTCTTCCAGTCTTCATCAAAATATTTAATGATGTCTTCTATGTCCTGCGCTGTCATCCTGAATGATCCAGTAGCCCAATTATCCACTTTCAACCCTTTTGTCCGCAGAAAGATTGTGTGCATGTCGGCCATGAAATTGAGCTGGTTATCATACATGTCCACAACCTCCATGCTGATCCGTGGTGTCTCCTTGATGACTCGCTGTAAAAACCTATAGTATTCATATAATACTATCATATTGACCTGTTTCTTAGCTGGGGTGCTGCTCTCCCATAAATTGGCATACTGCGCACCTCTGTAGTCTCCGGCTCGCGGCTGTAAAAACTGGGTATGGGGCGGCTCCTTCCACCCGACAAATGCGCATAATGTAAGCAGTCATGAAAAATGAAGGGGGTGGTTCGGCTCATCTTGTGCTGTCAGACAATATTTGAGAAAAATATTTAATAAAAATAAACACCAATTAAATTGTTCACCTTCCGCAACCTGTACGGCAAGGTGAATTACTGATCCTGTGACTTCTTTTGGGCAAACCTTGGTCAACAGTCTGCCTGCAAGCAGACTGGCTGTAAATCTAAGTGTGTCATCTTCTATTGCTACGAGGTCATAAGCCCGACCTCCTCTTTGTATCTTATACTTGTTTACTAGGGTTGCTGGTAGCTTGGAATCCTTGCCCTTACTTGATATATGTGTTTGCGGGTCCTTACCAGTCTTGGATAGCCCGGTGATGCAGTGTATCAGATCGACGTTCAGGTCGATCCTATTATCTAGCCAAAGGTAACCTCCATGTACACAAGATAGTAGCACGCGCACCATGACATTAACCTCTGCACCTCGTCCAAAATGTGGTATTCTTAACAAATTGAGCAAGCCCGAGCGCTTAAGAATCTGGACATGTTCCATAGGAACAAACTCATTTGCACTAGTCCTCGGGTTCCTTTGAACCGTAAGATACCGATCTGGCCGAAACTGAGGGTATGTCTTACTGTCTCCAAGGTTATAGTGTATAAATTTGATGGCAGGGGCGTATCCTAACAGATCTCCATCTTCCTTTACCCGAGAATCAATTGATGGTATGGGAAAAAGGTACTTAGCACTTTTGGAAAGGGTTACCTTTGGTGCGTTCTCAACTCGTGGCACAATGTACTCTGTTGCCATAGGAACTTCTTCCTCCTACTCTGGTCCGGATTCTTCTACTATCTGAGCTTGACTCTTCATCCTTGGTGGTTATCTGACCTGTGATGTTCCTACTTTCACAACCTTGGGCGGTGTCATCATAGCAGACGTGAGTCCACCACTCTGGAATCGTCTCACAATGTCTTCCAAAGGTTCCGTCTCAAACAGAAACCACTCAGTGCAGTACTCTGGACTGGCAATGGCTGCGAAATTGGGGAAAACACAGCACTCTGTAACTGAAGTATCTCTGTACAAGGAAAACTCTTCAAATTGCTCGATAGCTCTCAGAAATCACAAAAGTAACCCTTCTGTATGAATGATCTGTGTATTTATAACAAAGGCGATAATCTCTGAAGCAACGGTCATCTAGGCTAGACCTGTCAGCAGTATTAATTGCATGGATAAGACAACAGCCGTCGTTTCGATCCTCATTAATTGCTGAAATCCGATCAAATTTCCCTCGAAACGTGCGTGCAGGCGCCGGTCTCGACCAAGATTTACTAAATCTAGAAAATTTATTATGCTGTTGCCAAATCTACGGTAACATATACCGGTCATTTCTTCATTAACTGCTTGTCAGAAGGCGAAGTGACTGGCCCTCTGTCTCTTTTCAAACTTGACTACGTGGCATGGGAAAACATCACAACGATGCGATGCCACACCGCATCGTTCTGAATTGAAGTGCTAGTGTGAAGGTCTACAACATATAAAACTCCGCAAACATCCTATGGCTTGCGCAAACTTTCCTCATTCTTAGCATTTTTTTTCTAAGTGTAGACTACTTACCGGTGCGATGCCTCCTTTTAGTTACACTGGAAATTTGCACTTCCATAAACTATCTGAGTTAGGGTTGGGAGGTGGATTGGCTATCATTGTAAAGCTTAAGCCTACCGCCATTAATGAAAGTAGGAAGAAGCTCCCCGTTCAGTTTGCTAAGCTGAACGGAACCTACTTCTGTAATTTGATGAATTTGATATGGCCCTAACCAATGCATCTTGAAATTTCCTAGAAACTTGATAAACTTACTGTCATAAAGGAGCACTAGGTCTCCTATCTAAAAATTCTTACTCTTGATGTGCCTGTCATGCCAAGCTTTTTCTTGTGCCTTCTGCACTCTCTGATGAAAGCCTGCGATGAATCTATCTTTTTCCAAGGCAAGCAACTGCGCTAGCCTTTCATTCATTGTATCTGCATCAACAATCTCTGTGATGTGAGCAATCCTTAAACTGGGAATGATATATTCCATAGGCATAACAACCTCTTTTCCATACACCAAGCTGAAAGGTGTGTGCCCTGTAAGTTTATTACATGTAGTCCTGTAAGGCCATAATACAACATTAACCCTGATGTCCCAATCATTTCTTTGGCTGTTACAGATCTTAGTAAGAGAATTTTCAAGAATCTTATTAAACACCTCCACCATACCATTAGCTTGTGGGTGGTAGGGAGTGCTCTTATGGTGCTGTATTTGGAATTCCTCCGTCAAGGCCTCAATGGTGCGGTTCAGAAAATGTGTGCCTTGATCACTCATCAAAACTACTGGACATCCAAATCTACTAATGATGTTTTCAAAAATGAACTGTGCAGCTGTAGCAGCATCACAATTCCTTACGGCCTTGGCCTCTGCCCACCTGGTGAGGTATTCTATTCCAGTGATGACGTATCTCACACCAGTTCATTTTCCTGGTGGGTTGATAGGACCCACAAAATCTATAGCCCATTTGTCGAATGCGCATAGCGTAATCTATGGTCGCAGCAGCATTTCATCTCTTTGCGAAGGTTTTCCTACCCTCTGGCAAATATCACAGCATCTACAAAACTCCTTAGTGTCTCTGTACAAAGTAGGCCACCATAATCCTGTGGCCAGAATTTTCTGTGCAGCCGGCTTTCCTGCAAAATGACCTCCTGCGGTAACTGAGTGTGCTTCGCTGATGATGGTCTCTTTTTCATGCGGCATAACGCATCTGTGTAGGACTTCATCTGGACCCAACTTGTATAAGTGTCCTGCGATCAACATGAAGTCTGTTTCTTTAACAACCAACTGTTTCTTTTGCTGCTTAGTGAACTCAGCTGGTGCCCACCCTGTAGTGAGAAAGTGAATAATATCAGTGTAGTACTCGTCGGTGATCTGAATAGAAAACAATTGCGCATCGGGCAAATTTTCTGCTAAGTTACTTGGTTCTTCTCCTGAGTCTATCCGCGATAGATGATCAGGTCCAACATTCAATATTCCTGGTTTTATGATGATTTCAAAATCATACTCCTGAAATAGGAGTAACCATATATAGATTCTTCCCCCTAACACTGGCTTATTGACCAAATACTTCAAAGCGGAATGGTCAGTGAACATTTTAAACGAGGCACCCAACAGGTAGTGCATGAATTTTTGTAGAGCATACACCATAGCTAATCCTTCTCTTTCTGTAGTGGTGTAGTTCTTTTCTGCAGTGGATAGTTTTCTATTGGAGTATGCGATAGGATGATCGACACCCCCTTCTCCTGGTTGTGTCAAGACAATCCCTAGTGCGATGCCAGATGCATCCACATGTACATGAAATGGCTTGGTCCAATCTGGAAATACTAAGATGGGTGTTGTAACCATATTCTCTTTAAGTGTGTCTAAGCTTTGCTGGCATTCCTCATTCCATAGGAATTTGACGTCTTTCTTTAACAGCTTTTCCATGGGTGCTGTAATCTTTGCATAGCCCTTGATGAATTTTCTGTAGTACCTGGTATGACCAAGTACTGTTCGCAGTTGCTTAACTGAGTTGGGCGCTGGAAGGTTTACAATGATGTTGATCTTTGCAGGATCTACCATCAAGCCTTGTCTACAAACAATATGACCCAACAAGATACCAAATGGTGCACAGAATATGCATTTCTTCAAGTTAAGAGAAATTTGGTATTTCCTACATTTCTCTAACATGAGCCTTAAATCTCTGACATGCTTGTCGATTAACCCAAATACAGTCCAATCATTAAAATAAACTTCTAAGAACTTATGGATGTATTCTTTAAAAACATCAACTACTACTCTTGAGAATATAGCTGGTGCATTTTTAAGACCAAAGGGCATTACCATGTACTGGAATGAGCCCCATTCTGTTGCAAAAGTGGTCTTATATCGATCTTCTGGGTGAATTCTGATCTGGTGATAGCCTAAAAAGCCATCAGTGAAGGAGTAGACCTCCTGTCCTCCTACGTTGTCTAGCACTTCATCGGTAAAAGGTGTGGGAAACGGATCATGAAGCGATGCATCGTTGAGCTTACGCAAGTTGACACAAGTCCTGATTTATCCTTTTGTTTTCTTTTCTTGCACAACCATGGGACTAACCCATTCGCTTTCTTCCATGGGGTCAATGATGCTTGCTGCTAGCATCTTATCGATCTCATCCTTAACTTTTTCTTTATATCGCGGATTTAATCTATATGGACGCTGCTTAACTGGCCTAGCATCTGCTTTCAATGGTATTCGCATGACTCCCAGATCTCTTACTATTCCCTTCATCTTAGTGAACTTAGTGGGGAATAAGTCCTGATAGTCATGTAACAGATATGCTATGTGGGATACTGTTTCATCATCCCAATATTCTCCAATAGAGGAAAACTTTGGTTCTGATTCGGTGCCAATATTGATCTACTTAATCTTGATAGGGTCTGTGATGGCTGGAATCTCTAACTTTGGTCCATCAACTTCGCGAGTCCCTTCCGACTCTGGGATATTAATACTGTGAGGATTCTCATCCTCATCATCTGGTTCTACTGTGAAGTTATAACACTCGAGTGCATCTTCTATCTGGATGGCCCACTCGGGTTGAGCATGTACTGCTAGGGTACAGTATTCAAATATCTTACTCTTTATAATACCTAGGGCCTGATCAATGCTTGGATACTTAGATTCAAAAGAGAAAGTGAGTTCAAAGCTGTCCATCATAAGTGGCCATGTGATTGTTCCTCTGCGCAATTCCGTTTTAGTGTACCAGTTCCTTGGAACTGTGTCTAAAGTGTGAATGAATCGGTGAACCCATTCATCCTCAGGAACGTGCAACCAATTTTGTTCACAGAGCTTAATATGTATCCTAGGGTCACTTTCTCCTGTGTATTTCTACTGGAACTACTCCTGGTGGTTAGAAAATCTGATCGCCATTAATCTCTTAAGATCATCCCATGATGTGATCTTTCCTTTATGTGCATGCCACCATCTTGCAGGCGTGGCTCGTAGTGCAATGTCAATAGCTGCCATCCTCTGCTCATGAGGAATTTCTTGTTCAAACTGTTGTAAAAAATCATTAACGTTTGCTAAGACATCATACGACGGAGTATCCTTAATCTCTGCGCCAATCCATCACAGTGACTTAGTCATAAACGCACATCTGCGAGCTGAGACTTCATGAAGTCTATTCTGCCAGTTTTCTAGACCAACCTCTGAATCTGATGTGCATGAGTTGTCGCATCGCCAACTGATGTTTCCTTCTACGGTGGGGTTGATGTAGTCACTCTGGTTCATAGTCATCTGATAGAGGTTCTCCATGTTACGCGCCTCTTCCTCTGCTCGGATAGGTTCAACATATCTAGGACCCTGGAAAGGATCCAACGGTGCAATGACCTGGATCTGTGCATCCTCAAAGGTCATTTGTCTTCTCTTTAAGTCGATAACAACCATGTTATCGATTTCCCAATCAATGCCTAGTAAAGCTGGGTATGGTCTACTATCGCCAATGATCTCTATGACTTCAAAGTCTGAAAAGCTGCGAACTCCGTCAATGTCAACTGGTACCTGTGGTAATCGATCCAATGGTGATACTCTCTGTTGATTAGCTAATCTCAGATGGATAGGCGATCTAGATAAATTGGGACTACCCATCTGTTCCCATGTCTGCTTAGTCAGAACATTTACCTCTGATCCTAGATCTAGGATCACCTCATCCATTTCAAATTCTCCAATCTGCATTGTGAGTCGCATCTCTCTTCCTGTTCTGGTATGTCCCATAATATTATGAACAACACGCTGTGTACTGCCCACAGAAGGAGATTGCTGACACTGATCTATGATGAGCTGAAGCTCTCCAATAGATTTCTCATTTCTGATGAGTTTCAAGCAACTCTGCAGGAAGGATTGTACACTTCCTGTCGACTCATCCTCGTCGCATCTTCCCAATGTGGTAGCCTGCGGTATTTGCACAGGACTAACGCCACAAGGTGTTTGCTGTGGTACGCCCCTAGACAGTGGTATCTGTGATCCTGATTGTGTAGGGTCATTAAAGAAAGTCTTAGCTTCCTGAAATGTTTCTTTATTTTTCTGCAGGTCAAGTGGTGTTGATTTATTAGTAGCTTTGCACACCCACTCCTGACCTGTACTCTGTTTAGCATCTGGCGATGTTCCACTGGTGGAAACACCGCTGTGAGTCATAATGTTGACTTTTGGTTCTGGTTCCTTCTGTTCAGCAGCGATAAGCTGAATGTTCTAGTTGACTGATGGCTTAGGGTCCCTAATCTTGGCTATCAAGATAAGACATTCCTCTATAGGGTGATCATAGGACTTGCAGTAATTACATGTCGTAGTAGGGCTCTCACAGTCCCTATCATAATGTACTACAACTACACAGTTGTAACAAGTGATCGGTCCACGGCCACGGCCAAAGCCTTCACCAAGGAGAAATCCTCCTCCACGGCCTCGTCCTCTGTATCCTCTGCCTAGGCCAACATGATCCGGTTCATGCTGTGGTCCTGCTACTGGACCTGGTGTCTCTGATTGGACTCTATACAAGTCATGCTTCCTCTCGATCATAAGATCGTAGGCTTGACAATTATGGTCATCATGTCCCACTGACTTGCAGAAGTTACAGTATAAATTCTTAGGGGTCTATACATACTTCTGAAGTAGAGGGCATTCTTGTGGTCTGTGACCTCTTGTTCTACAAAGTTCACACCACGGCCCTTGGGTCTGTGCTAAGGGGCTAGGAGCCCCACTTGCTAGATACTCTACAAAAATTGGGCAGTTATCTTTCGTATGGCCCCGTGCTTTACACTTTGTGCACCATATTTCTTGTGCAACTTCTTTTCCTTTCTTAATCTCATGTAATTGTAACGTGAGATTAGCTAACTGGTTTTGTAATGTTGTCATGCTTGTGCTGGTCTCAGCTAGAGGTGAAGCCTCTAGTTTCATTTCCATCTCCAACGATTCATCCTGCATACGGAGTCTCTGTTGCATTAGTGGCACTCTGATGTGAGGGAGCAGTGCTGCAATAAACCATTCCTTGTGTTGCTCTGGTGCAAACTCAAAGCTAACTTGGTCAATAAGGGCTTTGAATTTTTGGTCAAAGTCCCATACTGACTCTGTAGGTAACTGCTTGATGTCTTTGAGCTCTGTGATACACTGCGACTCAGATTTAGGTTTCTTAAATTCTTTGATCATGGCAGTCCTGACATGTACAAGCGTTCTGGGCAACGCTGAGGTATACTTCATATACCATGTTAAGGCTCATTCCCTAAGTGTGGTAACTAACTGTACAAGTTCAATATTATCATCTTGGATCCCTTTAATAGTCCATACTGCTTCACATAGGAACCAGTGCTGTTCTGGGTCCTCTGTCCCTGTACCCTTAAAGGTAGGAAACTTCATATCATCCCCCATTCTATTTCTATGTGGTGGGTTCTAATTGGCTGTATGACTACCACTCGGCGGTGTAGATGTAGGTGATGTAGCGGTAGTATGCACTGTATGTGAAATACTGGATGTAGTTCCTGTGGGATTACTCTGAGTCCCAGTTTGTTTCTGTGGGGTGTAAGGGTGGTAAGGGATACCCCTTCTATTCTTTCTGTATTACTAGGACTCTGTTGTCTAGTATTATCTGAACTGTTTTCGAATATGGAAGATCTGAAATCTACTTTATATTTCTTTCCACTACGTGTACATCCGATGTCATCAAAATCACTCTCAAACTCTTGTGACATTACACTGACTTAGCTTATTCATCTGAGAATATATCTAAGACTCTTTTTTCATGTAATAACTTCTTAATGGTCAAGTTCAAAGAGTTCCAGTACTTACCTCGATATCCTTTGAAGAAGTACCGTTCTGCTTCGCTGAAGCTTTTTCTTTGCTCGACTGCAAACTCTCTGACGAAGCCTTCTAGCACACTTGCAAGCCAGAAGTCTACTGTCCACGTAAGGGGATTATCTATGCGCTTCACGGTCTGAATCAGCTCTGGTGTCTAGACAATGTTCCTTTTCTTCTTGAATATGTTCTTATCTGTCAACTTTGATATCCAGTCATACAACTCGTTTGCATAGGTCGCAAAAAATATCGCATGCAGGTCTGTGAAGATATATTTTTGCAACCAGGCCTCTATACTCAATGTAGGACTCTTGTTTTCTTTCTCAGCAAATTCTTTTTCTTTTGACTCAACCCACTGGTTAAGTTCTTCTTTCATAGGATTCCAACAGAACATCAGCGCTCAGTTTGTTCAAAACCAGCAACAGAACCATTTGTTAACTCACATGGGCAGACCCAGGTTTACTGTTTATGTGTCAACAAAACCCCTAGCTCACTGGCCCTTTCGGCAACAGACCACAAGGCAGCCTGAAGTCTCACCCAAAGTGATTCTAATGGGTTGGCCAAAGACTCAGATGTCCTCGACCAGGTTCTGCTGCATCCTATGTGACTCTTAACTCTTCTTAGCCAGCGGGAACTCTCTGCATGACGCTGTCCTATCTTACTCGCTGACACTGATAAGGTAATGACTCTTATCGCATCACAGCCTCTCAGATGATGCACAACCTTCTCTCTCCTTGTAGCCCATCACCCGCGATGCTTCACACCGCAGCTCCTCCGACGGTGGGATACCGCACTTATTACACTGCGAAATCTTCTACAATAAGATTTAATAAGACTCATAGAGTTCCAAGTCCTTCTCTCTTAGTGAAATAACTCCTATGTTATCTTCAACAGGGTGTTAGACAACTTCACACTAGCTTCTACAATCTAACACATTCACATCAACTGTACTTAGCTTGCTGAACTAAGCATACTGGAATTACTTAACAGTGTAACTGCCACTGTGCGAATTAAGTACTGATAAACTCATACACAGAACACTTGAGACATTCAACTCTCATTTAACCTTCTATATGCCGTAATTGAATGAAAACACACATATATTTAAACTATAAGCAAAGTTCATGTAAAGAATGACAGGTAGCGGTAAGCAAACACAATCACATGAATCAATCCCACAACATGCTGATTTTACGTGGTTCACTTCCAAATAAGGAAGCTACGTCCACAGGAACTGGTTTATATATTATATCTTAGGGGGTTAAACACAGTTTCGCTGCAACCTCATATGCAGCTAGAGATCTTTTGGGTAACTCCGCACACAGCCTGGAGCCCTTCTCTCTTAGACCTCTTTTCTTTCTATATATTGCCTTCTCACAATATACTCTTTCTCTCTCTCTCTCTGTCAATCCCTGTGTATTGTTACATACATACTCACAGATTCAGCTACTGGCTACAGTAAGGTAATTACAGACTGAATAACAGAACCAGAGCTCGGCTCTTCTACAATACAAAATGACTATGAGCTAACAGACTCATTGACTCTCTGAATGTCTATCTAACTAATTATCTGAATAGCTAACCTTTTACAATACAAAATACATCCTTTTATAGGCGGCCCAAAGGTCTTGCCATTACAACACTGTGGGCCTATCCCAAAAGTAACCCCAAAAAACCCTAATTTGTGACAGTTGGCTTATCTGTACTTGGAGTAGCCACTTTCCGTCACACCACTACTCTCTACAGTATTCCACGCTTCTTGGCACTGACCGTGGGTACCGATGCTGCTTCCCTGGTCTCTTCCCTTCTATCCTTCGTCTTCAATACCTCGGCCCATTGCTCCTTTTCCATTTATGAGGGTAGCTGAGCCCTCTTGTCTTCGCCGCTTTCCTTAACTACAGTGGGTGAGCTCTCTCTTCTCGGCCGATCAGGTACTGTTTACTCTTGACTTTCCTGTCCCAATAGTCACAATTTACGGCGCTAAAATAAAGCGGAAAACGCGCTACGACATCATCCCTTTATCATATCTCTTATATCCTCGCCAAAACTATTTATCCGCCAAAATGGCAGCTTTTCCTATACCTGCGGGATCCTGCTCCAACAGGCATTTTTGATTTTTTGTTTGAGTTTAGTGCATTAGAGTTCTTTTACCTTAGTGCTTTTCTCGAGTGTTTTTTGTGTGTGCTTGCAGAGTCTAGGGGTTGTAGAATCACTATTTTGATTTTTGCATCTCATTTTATTTCAAAAAATCCAAAAACATTTGCTTATCATCATGCATTGCATTTTGCATTTTTGCATTGTACTTGCACTAGATTTGCTT
>LPNX011084326.1:410725-568744 GCA_001517045.1 Pseudotsuga menziesii
ATATCCCGTTTTTGAGTAATAAAGCCAATTAAAATCAACGCTAAATTAAAATGAACAACACTCTTTTCTTTTATAGGGTGCACCAACAAGCTTAGGTTTTAGGATCTTGGAATAGTTTATTGTAAGTAAATTCTCCAAGATCACTAAACAACAACATGTATGTGTCTGTCCAGGTGAGTGTGTGAAATCCTTGGTATAACCAGTGTTTCTCAGGATCCTCCTCTCAAAAGGGAGTTAAGCACGAGGCAATGTGAGTGGTTATTGATTGGGATGACCCCTAGTCATAACTGAGTAGCACTGGAGATATTTCCAGGATTGTATTCGTATCTAGGGTCTCTTTCGAGAGTTTCAGACTTTACTACCCTGCCCATTTGGTCAATCCCACCTGTGACTGTTCGCCTGAGCATTGATTATATTGAGGTGACCTTAGTGGCCTTACCTAGGATATCGAGGGGGTACTTTGCAGGGGTTATTCTGCAAGTGTCCCGACAAGGTTGGGGTCGGACAACATAGTCGCTTTACGCGTTGAAGTTGAGGGCCACAATAATTGGTTACGTACCTCCGCTTGTTGTGTATGGGAGTCTCAAGCCTCTCCTAGGTGAGACATACCTGCTTCATTCGGGAGCTCACTTATCCAGCCCTTGTTTGCTTGCATTTGGATTTAGATTTTATTAGTGATTGCTCTGTGCATGATAGTTGGCCTAGGGTTTACGTAAATAGAGAGTCTTCTCTATTTTTTGAGTCATCGTGGATTCAGGTGCGGCTCCTCATTGTTATCGTCGTTTAGCAGGAATTTCTCCTTCTAGAGAGACCCAGACAATCTAGGCAAACTATTTCGCACATTGATTCACACACCATGGGAGACCATTTAGAAGGTATTCTTGAACCACCTTCTCCCATTCATGTAGACGACGGGGAGTTTACTCCTACTTACAGTCCTTCACTCGACTTGCCTGAGTTAGGTCCAGTGATTTCTGAGATAGGAACCATGCACGATAGACCTACTCACTCTAGGGTTGATTCCCCATTGACGCGTTACCGGTATGGAATGCCGGAGGACGTCGAGACTCATTTTGAACCTGCCAGCACTAGATATGGTAGTTATGGTATGTCTGGTTTTCCTACACATGATTTGTCATTTCATGTCGAATCTAACTTCGAGCCTAACACTATGCCTAGGTGCACTCTCATTCCTTACCATGTGGAGAGGTTTGGGAGCACTAGTCACATTGCACCTTCCATCCTAGTGGTGGAAGTTACATCACATATACCTCCTAGGTCTAGGGTTAGTGATCTGATTAGGATACCAGATCCGAGATGAGTGATGATAGGGAACAACACGTACATTATTACTCAGATTCCTTCATCCTCTGTCCCTAGTTCTTCAAATTTTCATCCTCCTCCTTATTCGTGTGGTCCTTCGAGTCGACACATGGCTATGAGGTAGGTCCGTACTGCGGTTACTAGATCGATTGTGTCTTAGGTTTACATACCGCCCGTTACTTCAGGAGGTTATGTTCATACTTCTAGAGGTCATGTTACTACTTCCGAGGCGTATATTCCTACTTCCGGTATGTATATTCCTACTTTCGGAGCATATCTTCCTACCTACGGAGTGTCTCATGGGGCATCGCATGCGATGACCTATGGACGTTCTTCACCTTATGGGGGCGGCTATCAACAACCTGCTTACTCTCCTAATTACGGCTTTGTACATCCTACTAGTCAAGGTCCACCACACTATGGTGCTTCCATGCCACCCTATACGGGTCATACGAGAGGAGGGCACTATGGCCAAGGCCATGGTGGTAATCAGACCTATATGAATCAGGGAGCGGTCCATCGACCTCATCATCCTAGGCTCCCTTTCCTTGTGATGCTTAATCTTCCTGACTTGCCAAGATTGACGAACGATCTTGTAGCTCATGACTCGGCTTGGCCGGCTGTCCCTACCAATCTTCCTTTGGACATACCTAAGTTCGAGGGAAAACCAGGAGAGGATCCGAGCGGACACGTTACTACATTTCACCTATGGTGCTCTTCGAATTCCTTACATCAGAACTCAATATGTTTGAGACTATTTCAACGCACCCTTATAGGGCCTGCTGCGAAATGGTATATAGAGTTACCTAGGGGAGCTTTCGCTTTGTTTGACGACCTTGCGATGACTTTTCTTAATCAATTCCAGCTACTAGTGCGTTATGACGTTGGTACTGAATCTTGTCGACATTTCGGCAAGATAAAGCCACACATATATCTGATCATATTCAAGAGTGGCATAGATGGAAGAGGTTAATTAAAGCCTTTATACCACCAGAGTTCCTCCTCGAGTGGTTCCTCAATTCGTTATTGCCATATATAGCGGAGGATGTTTCCACATCTGGAGTGTAGAATGAGAAACAAACAATTTTTAGGGCACAGGAACTGGATTTGATCTATGCTCAGTCCAGTTTGTTATATGAGATTATTCCCAATGCTTTGCGTTCCAGTTTCGACTCCAAAGTCAAACCTGGACCACATGCCGATGGCATTGTGGGTTGTGCAAGTGTGAAACCTGTGGATTCGGTTGCAAAAAAAGTTAGTCAATTTTCAATCAACCAATCTGCTTCGAGACAAGCTATGAATTCGTCTCAACCCGCCTAAACGGCGAGTGTACTTTTTGTGCAATCGTCAGACCAGAAGGGTAACCAACATCCTGGACGGAAAAGAAAAAAGGGTAAAAATAATCGTAAGGGTGGGAATAAGAATGAGAATGCTAATAGTAATGACAAGAACGGCCGGAATGCTGGGGGGTACAAGCAAGCTAAATGTAAGGTTAAGTTCCCTTGCAAGTTATGTAAGGACGATCACCTCACTTACTTGTGCCCTCATATTGAGGAAGCTTTGAGATTTTTGGCACAGGGCCCAGCTGTGCTAACTAACCCTTTACCACACAATCAAAATATGAACTCAAAGTCCCATGACCAGTCTAGTGATGATCATGATCCACCGGAGAGTAGTGGTCATGGGTGCATTAACATGGTCCGTGCTGTGAAAGCTGTGACCCGTGTGAAAGATTATGGTTCGTCACAACCCAGCCCAGGCAAAGAGCCTGATCCACCAGGGTCCCATTTGTGTATTGATAAACCTATGGATAAACCTGAGACTGCACCTCGCATTCCTAAGGGAGTCCTTAAGCATTCAGGGCATAATCCAAATGCCCGAGCCGCCCAGAACTATTCAGTTGTTGAGGATTTGGGCCACACTCCTTGTGCGATGTTTGCATTGGAGGTGCTTCAGATTTGTCCATCGCAAAGGAAGGCGTTGCTTTCTACCCTTGGTGTGAATGATGATGATTCTTCCTCCGTGATCAAATTTGAAACCATAAGACTTCAGCCTCACTTGCCCTACAATGTGTCTCTTTTGATTCACGTAGAATGTCTTAATATGATCATCAAGCGCACTGTGATTGACGAGGGCGCTACTGCTTCTGTGATGTATTTATCCTGTTGGAAGGGTCTAGGTTCTCCTGAGCTGTCTAATTCAGTGACCATGTTAAATGCGTTTGATGGGAGATCTTTTCGGCCGCATGACATCCTTCCTTCCCTTAAAGTCCGTTTGGGAGGGAAGACCGTTGCGATAGAGGTCGAGGTGGTTGATGCGCCCCTTGACTACAATCTCTTGCTGGGTAGGAACTGGATGTACAGTATGCAAGCCGTTGCTTCTTCCCTATTCCGTGTTGTATGCTTTCCACATAACGGGAAGATCGCAACGATTGATCAAATGACATTCAAGAATCTGTCTGTTATTGCATCTTCAGGAGCTGCGATCCCGATTGTTGAAAATTATCAGCTGGAAACTGGGAGTGTGGGTGTAGGCATGTATCCATCCCTCATGGGAAGCTTTAGTTTTCCTACACTGATCCTTATGATAGGATCTAGTTCCGATGAGGCTTTGACATCTATGAGATCGATGTCTTTTCGTACGAGTCATATGGAAGATCCTTGGATTCTTCCTACACCGAGTACTTCGAGTGAGCATGTCGTGACAGATGTGCTGTTGCCTACAACCATGATAGCTTATCAAGCTAATCTCAAGTGTGTTGCAGAGCCTAGTCCTTCCTCTTTGTGGATGGAGGAGGAGGACCCTTATGTGCTGCCGGCATGGGCAGTATAGTCTTCTCACACACATGACTACCTTGATACGGTTTTCCCTTTAGATGAAGCGATTATCGAGGCTATGTCGGGAGTTGAGACACAATGGGAAGAACTCCATCATAGATCGTACTTTCTTCCAGAGCTTGACCGCTTGGAGCATGAGGATTTTAGGGCGGTTCTTAGTCAGAGAGTTGGTAGTCCTATGGTTCCATTAAGCTCTCCTGGTCCGATTGCTGATGGAAACATGGCGAACATATCTTCAACGATTCCTATCAACCTCTCTCGCAATCTTGGCACGATAGAATGTCTATATCGGGGCAGAATGTTCCCATGCTAAGATTCTTGAATACACTGATCTATTTAAGGAGTTTCGTGATATTTTTGCTTGGTATTACGACGAGATGCCAGGTATTGACCCTCGTATTGTTGAGCACGAGATTAAGAGTTACCCCAACGCTAAGCCTGTTTGACAGTGTTTATGTGTGGTGAATCCTAGGAAAGCACCCACGATTAAGGCAGAGATAGAGAAGCTGTTGAAAGCTAGTTTCATGTATTTCGTTCCCTTGATGGAGTGGGTTTCAAACCTTGTTCCTGTGGATAAGAAATAGGGAGTGATCCGCATATGTACTGATTTTCATGATTTGAATTGTGCCTGTCCTAAGGACAATTTCCCCACACCATTTATTGATTAGATTTTGGATGAGTGTGCAGGTAGCGAGGTGTTCTCCTTCATGGATGGTTTTTCTGGATATAATCATATATGGATTAAACCTGACGACCAACATAAGACTACATTTATTTTTCCTTGGGGAACATTTGCATATCGGAAAATGCCTTTCGGCCTTAAAAACACCGGAGCTACATTTCAGCGGGAAATGACCTTGATCTTCCACGATCTCAAGTCAATTATCGAAGTATTTTTGGATGACCTTGCTACTCATTCTCGCATGAGAATGCGTCATCCCTATCACTTGAGATTGGTATTCGAAAGATTCCAGCACTATGCCTAGAAATGGGATCTATCTCAAGAAATACTATGCATGATCTTCAGCCAAGGCTGCTTATTGTATGTTATTGTACATATTTGCATAGTTAGGTCTTTTTCTTATCATGATTGGGTTTGTGATTAGTTTCCGTTTCTTTTGGCATATGTTAATGGAATCTTCCACCTACATAGGATTCGTGGATGGTGCAAGCTGTCACACTCAACACTTAGCCTCTGCTGCTTGGGTGATTTATACTCCTATGGGTCAGGTACTATCTTCAGGAGGTGTATGTCTACACCCATCTTCCAACAATGTTGCTGAATATAGTCCCGTTATTGAGCTTCTACGGGATGCCATTTCAAATGGCGTTCTCTCTCTTGAGGTACATCTTGATTCAGAGTTAGTAGTGTCACAGCTCAATGGTTTGTACCATGTTAGAGATCCGACGTTATTGAGAAGATTCTTATGGGTGAGATTGTTAGAACGACAATTTGACAATATAACATATATACATAGTCCAAGAAATAATAATCAAGTTTCTGACTCATATGCTAACTACGTGTTAGATTGGCATTTGTTTCATTCACAATAAATTAATCACAAGCACAATTTTTACACATGTAAATAAATAAACCAATCACCATAAATTTTTTTATATATACATTCAAAATGTGATAATACATAGTGTCATGATACAAAATTGGGGCTTTCGAGCCAACAACATATAATACATGGTAGTACAAAATGTATACACTCCTAGGTGTCTAATCCTGTGGAGGAGGAGGAGGGTTGTGATCATGGAAGGTCACTACGGCTCTATCTAGTCATCAAAATAATCACACCCATGCGCATGGTACACCCACCACCTGCCACTGCATAGCCTCAGGCAAGTCCTCGACTTGCGCCATGGGAACCCTATGTGTCAGTCTCACAAAATTGGTATGAATGCTCTGGAGCATCCGCTCCGCATCCACACCCATGATGTCATCTCCTCTTCCCCTCTGTCTATGACGAGGGAATCCCTGTGGCCATCGTGGTCCCACATCTGCACACAAATGGTAGATGTCACTATGTATTATCACACAAAATATGTCTTTTTGATTCCATATAATAAAGAAAACACAAAAAATTAAATAACTCAAAATTTAAAAAAAGAGGGTCGAGATTCGTCACCTATATCGCCATATGCCGATCCTGGTGGTAGCGGCATGTCCTGGTCCCCCTGGAAATCTATCCCTGCATAGGGGTAGTCATCGATTGCAACTATCTGTCGTCGCCACCATGAAAAGAAGTTAGCTGGATATGGGTTGGCCACCCTACCACCACTCACTTTGTGCATAGCATCTTCCCAACGCCGTTGGGCCGGATCTCTAACTCCGTGAAGAGGAACGTCCACTCTGGGGCTCAATCCTGGAACACGCTCGAAGAAAAATGTGCTCAAAATACTGTTGAACCCGAATTTCCACACTCTACCTGCCTTACACTCACTGAGTTGATGTTTCATGTTGCTCAGTAGTGTAGTGCTCCAGTCATAAATCGTGGGTCTCATACACTCCACTGCATAGAACATCAGAGGCCACGAGGATTAGTGGAGTGATGCCAAGCCTGCTATCCTACCCAATGTCAATAGTATGGCCTTTAGGCCAAGCACATGTATAGTGTTGGTAGGGACCTAACTCCCCACCTTCTCGGTGTTTGGATAGTAGTACACCGCAATGTACTAGTCGATAGTTAGGACACCTCCTGGCCCACCACGAGAACGAAGGTTCACCACTTCCCCTCGTCTAGAAAGCCCATTAATGAAGTATATGTTCTCCACCTCTATGGTGAGGGACATCCCATCTATATGGAAGGACTTCGAGTCTGGATCCCAGTAATCCACTAGCATCTGTAATAGTCTTGGTTTGGCCCTCAAAGCACCAAGACACCAAAACTTGTAGAGTTCGCATGCATGTAGAGCCTATTGAGCCATTAGATCGGCTCTTACTGCTTCCTCTACCTCACCATGTTCACGCTCTCTCCACTCTAAGACCATCCTACACAAGAAATTAAAAATTTTCCCATTAGATTATTGAAAAAACCTTATGCATGGCCTCATATGCGACTGTTTTCAAAACAACCGCGTATGTACGTAGGTTTGAGGGCATTTTCCGCATATATCTAGCCCTATACATGGAAAAAACCTTGAATTCTGCGTGGGTTGCAGCTCCCATTTTAGGGTGGCCTAGAAAGCCTATTTGACCATGGAATTTCATAAAAATTGCATCAAAATGAAAGAGAAGAGCATGGATAAATACCTGGAAGAAACGGTAGTGGATTCCGTCGGTTGGATCTCCTGGAATTCGCTGTTGAAAATTAGAGCTCAAATGGGTAAAAGTTTCAAATGTTTTATAATATTTTGAATTGTTTACTATTTATAGAAAATTTTCAAATATTTGAAATTTTTTACCACCTTTCCTATAGTTTCGACAGTTTCTAACCATTTTGGACCATTTTTGACATAATTCATGATGTAGAGGACCTTTTTCAGTGCCATTTCAGCCATTGAATTGACCCGTTTGTGCCAATCTCAGGTATCATATCTCAATTGGCATATAGGTTATGTTTCATCACCATCTACATTTTGCATAACCTTATGACCATATCATCATGACCTTAGGTACGAACCCACTCCGTTATGTCACAGAACCTTCTTGCTGTTTTAGAAGTGGCATGATATGAGTGGTAGAGCTTCACCTTACATGGGTACCCTAGTTAGCACCTTATTTACATTTGGTGCCTATGCTGACATTTTCTCTTTTAGGGTGTGGGAGTCTGTTGTATAGTACTGCCATGACATTTCGCAAGAGCCTCATATTCCTCTTGGTCTTTTGTTGGCCTATTTCCCTCAGGAATCCCTCATGTCAAGTTGTGAATTCATTATCATGAGCTTTTCCTGCCTTATTGAGCTTTATGTCAGCTCCCTTGACATTGAATTTCGGCCATATCGCTCGAGCTTGTCTCATGTCTAGCCATGCAGAGCCATTTTTTATATTCTTCGCAGCTTGTTTCCCTTTTTATCAGAAGGGGATTTTCCCCCGAGTGTCGATATCCTACACATGTATCCTTGCATTGAGCATAGGTATGTCCCACTGCTTGGAACTAATTTTTTTCCCTTATGACACTCATCTCCTCCTAGTATGTAACTATAAAGCCATTTTATTCTTTTTCAAGATTTTTAAATAATTGAAAAAGTCCAAAAAAATCAAAAAACCAAAAAGCCGGACAAGGAAAGATGTTATCTGTGGAAGCTGTCGAGTCGTGTCTCCTTCGAATAGAGCACTGTGTATCACATCCATTGGTTAGGTTATAGTTTGAATTTAGGAGTTGTACTCGTTTATCTGAGTTTATCTCCACCGACTGGTTAAGCTTCCAATCCCTATGGAGCCTCTGTCGATGCCTCCTGTGTCGCAGAGATGTCCTAGTTTGTATATTGAGTCGGTGCTGCCTTTATTCAGTCACCATACGCCATTATGCTCTTGTTCGAAGGAATTTGAAGCTTGAGTCGGACATTCCTCAGTTCTCTTGACTTTGCATGTCGGCCATTCCCAGTACAGTTACTGGTTCATGCACCTTATGATCGAGTCCTTCCACATTATATAGCTTTGCTGAGTACCTCGTGTTGGATGATGAGGGATGCCTTAATGCCCTCCTTCCAGTGGATTTCATCCCATTGAATTCAGATCATTTATTCTGTGATTGGAATCTAGAGTTGTTTTGAGTGCCTTGAGACTTGCAGTCATCAATGGTAGGTTCTCTCGCCATCAACAGTTTTTGGGAATACATCAATGTCCCCTGATCGATGGATTCTCTCAAGTGTCCGACCTCAACAGATTTATTCACAATTGTTAGTTTGCACTCTAGTACCTTGATTCCCATTTTCATCATCGGTGGGTGAGCTCGCGTCTATTAATGGTATACATTAATGACTGGTAATCAAACGATGGAATACTATGTTCGAACTCGACACCTCTATTCGCATAGTAGGACATGTACTCGTAGCGGTTTGTGTAGAATACTTTCCAGATTGGTGGCATCTTTTATATGCTACCTCCTTGATCGTGCCAATGTTCATGAGATTTCAACTCTCGTGACTTGATTCCAGTATATATCAAATATTTCCAACCACTATGGAGATCTTGATCTGTTATATATCTTCATCCATTATGGAGATCATGGTCCTTTGTATATCTTCATCATGGAGATTCTGATCTATGTATATTGTACTTGGCGATGACCACTTATGTGATATCTTGTATCATGCCTATTCATGGCCATTGTACTTGTTTGTGCCAGAAATTGTTTCTAGACTACAAAGAAACAAGCCAACACAATCTCAAATATTCAATCAAACAAAACTAGGTTTTAGGGTTTTTTGAAAGGTTTTTCTGGTTGTAAAGTTTGGTGGAAAAAGGGAATACATTTATAAGCCAAATAGGAAATAAATCACAAGTAAAGATGAACAGAGATGCATAATATAATAACCAGATATCCAACAGAACATAATAATAAAGTTCATTCACAACTGACAAGCACTACAAGCAATAAAACTATAACCAGCAATGAATTTATCAATTGTGTAGCTAAGCAAGCCAAAAATGAAGCCAAAACACAGACTGAAGGGTAATATGGATCATATATTTCATAATTTTGTTCATCAAATACACATGAGAGTTAAGTACTTAGCTCATCAATAAGTCCAAAAGACCTCCTTAAGCCATCCAAAAATCGAACCCCTTGTTCTCTTTGTGGTCTTCCTAAATACTGTTTTTTCCAAAATTCAGTTAGAGTCTAACCCTAATTGTTTTTAGCCTACTCATCGATAGGATAATGTTAAAATAATAATTACAAAATAAAGTATTACTCAAAAACATAACAAGTAACTGTTTTTAGCTAACAATCCTCAAAGGTCTTTTGCAGCTTCTGCCAATAAAGCTATCCCATCTAAGGCTTGGGCCTTTTTCTTAGCTTTTTGCTGCTCAGCTTCCATATCTGTTATCCTTCTTGTAAGCTCCTTGTTCTGTTGGTGTAGGCTTTTGACAGTTAGTTTCAATTCTGCACACTGTAAATCTGAGTTTCTTTTCCTTTTTAGGGCCTCCTTGGAGACTACAATAAGTTCTTGGTAATGATCATTCACTTCTTCTAAGTCTTCCCTGAGTCTTTTATTAGCTATGATCAAACCCTCATTTGTTTCTTGCATGTACTCCATTTGATGCTTATACTGCTTGATGGTTCTTTGCAAATTTTCCTTGTCTGAGTCAAAAGCCTTGCCTCCTGTTGCACTTTGTAATTCAGTAGGCAGCCATGGGATGTTTAATTTTCTGAAGATGTCCTCATCCTTAGGCAGCAGCTTTGTAGAAACAACATGAACATTTGGGTTTTCTTGATTAACTGTTTCAGTAGGTGCAATTTCATCCATCAACAACTTGTTTTCAGAATAAGAAACTTGTTTTCACCTCTCAATTCCAAAAACACAGTAGATAGTTTGGTTTCGGTGAGGCTGGACTCTTCTAATGTCTTCAATGATTTCTTTCCTTTGCTGTTACCTTTTCTAGATTTCATCTTTTCATCTAAAGAAGAAGTATCAAGCACAGTTACCTCTTCTGTGTTTAACTTAGGGTTTAGTAGCTTTTTCATTTCAGCCTCAATTTGTTTTTTGATCTGGTTTTGGGTCTCCATCCTGAGGCAAACTCTCCTACCATCTTTAAACTCTTTCTTTGATGCATGATAGAGGCATATTCTTTAACCTTGATCTTCTTTTTCTTTGGCATGACTTTCTTATCTTCTTGACTGGAGAATTCCCTGTGTGTGCCAACCCTAGTTTCAGCACTGACAGTCAGTTCATCTCCTTCCAACAAGTATCCTTCATCTTCAGATAAAATAGTAATTGGGCTTCTTTGTTGGACCTTGGTATTTTACTCCTCTTCTACAACCTTCTCTGTGAAGACAACTTTTTCACCCATGAGTGCTTTTGCTGGTGCTTTATTTTTCACACGCTGGGTTTCCTTTTTAATAAACAACAAACTTTTTCCCTTACTGTCAGCTGAAGGCTACTGAGGTTCATAATCTCCCTTTGAAGGTTTTGTCACTTCTTCAAGTTTAACACATTTTTTATCTTCAGCCTTGACTTTTTTCCCTAATTTTCTAATTAGGTTTTGTCCCTTATCAACATGCTTTTTGGTAGCCTATTCCTCCTGCTTAATTTGGAACCCAGACCAAAAGATAAAGTAGTCCCAAGTCTTTCCTTATCTTTGCAAAACAGTGCTGATAATAAGCTTGATCAATCCATGATGAAAGATGGACTATGCATGTGGTCATGATGCTCCTTGATCCTGCTTGACATTTTCTACAAACTCTTTAATAGGAAGAAAGGGAGACTCATCCTTGATTCACCAGCAAGGTGCTGTAGGAACCTAAAATGATACTTGAAGACAAAAGCATACCTCCCTTCACAGGTAATGTAGATTTGTAGGACCTTGATGGGATCTACCCATTCAGCTCTGAAATTATGGATGAGCACTCCCTTGGTCCAATCTGGAATAATGCCAGGCAAAAGATACCTTTGGGCATTGAAGGTAAATGGCACCTTTTTGAACCAAAGCTCCCCTTCATTCCCGACTCCTATTGCTTCAGCCACCAATTCCACAGTTAATTTGAATTTCAGAGTGTCAAATGATACTGTATCTTGGTTATAACATTTAGAAAATTTATGAGAAACTTCGGTGTTATATCCATCAATCTTCTTAAAGAATTTCAACCATCCAACATTCTCAAAGAGTTCTGCACATCCAGGAAACTTGTCAATCCAATTCAACTCAGTGGGCTTAGCCCTGTTGGTCTTCCCACTTTTCTTCATCTATTTTCCCAAGGCTTAATGATGCTACTGTGTGATTTGAAGACCCTGTTAATGACCTAATAGCCCTTTTTCCTTCAAGTTTTCAGAGTTTTGACAGTCAATTTTTTTTTTTTTGGATTCTCCTTGGCTTTTTCCTCTCAATTTTTAACAATCTGTTCTATTGTCAATGCAGGAAATGTTTTGCACCAGGCTTGGGTAATTTAGGCCAAATAGAGCACCAAAAATCTATAACAAAGCTGCTGCTGAACTTAACTAACATCCAATATGCTCATCTAAATGCCAGACCATCCCTAGAATGCATAGAGTCATCTATGTGTTGTGATTCTGCACAAATAGCACCCTTGGCTTCTTCTAATGCCACTAATGAGCTATCTCTTTGCAATAAGGATTCTGCATTAGCACTCTCAACTGCTCACTTATTAGATTCAGATCGTGATTGTTTAACTATGGGATGAGATGATATGAGAGCAATCTTATGTGTGTTAACTTTCTGCTTCAACTTGCATTCAACACAAAACCAATCAGCCTATGGAACATACTCAGACAAGGTCTGCATGCAATAGACATGCTCATCTAACTCATTCCATTGATTACAGGTAACAAGTAAATCTATGAAACCCTGGTCGCCACAAACAGTACAGACCTTCACCTTACCATATTTGCTGGTCTTGACAGGGAAATTTGTTTAATGTAACTGTTGTTTTTCAACTTGTCATTTGCCAAAACATCTAAAACCTTTTAGACTGATCTCTCATCATTGGGAGCTTGTTAGCAACATGAATTTATGTTTTCTTTAAACAATTTAACATAACAAGCCTTAATGGAAAACCCCCCAATTTAGTAGGCCACGACCAAGCTTACGCGGAATACCTCACTCCCGGCTTGCTGTAGGTGTTTAAAATTTATCCTTGGACTATCTGTGTGTCAAATTTAACTGTCCAAGTGTCTTCAAGTCTTCAGCTTGCTTCCAACTGTCGTGCTGAGAAAACCCTAAATTCGATCTTCAACTGCAAATTCCGAATTCTAAGCAATTTTTCTTCACTCCACTTCTCCACCAGCTTCGTAATGCCTATGTGGAGAAACTCTTTCCCATCAATCTCGGCTCGTTCCTCTATCTATCATGATTCACCCAGCCCTAACTGCTGACTGCCATGATATCCTTCACGTCATAGACCACACCTGTTTGCATGATTATTTCTGATGAAACACGTATCAAAACCTGTCTACACATGTGATTAGTCATCCAGGAGAGAAATCATGGGAGAATTTGATGTAAAAATGGACAATTTTAGCGCCCGTGATATTCTTGTAGCGTCGCAGTGTAAAATTTTAACCGTTGCACTACAAGAATGTTTTAAAATCAAATTTGGTGCTTTTTTAGCCATTAATTCCATTTTAAATAAGGTTTATATGGTAAACTTTGATCATGGTGTTATTTGTGAAACCTTTAATCAACATATGTCCAATAGAACCCTTTATAACCATAATAAAAAACAAAACATAATGAAAACTTAAAAACAAAAATCAAAATTTCACTTTAAACCAAAATTACCTAAAAGTAAGCAAATGAGCAGGCTTAAAACAAGAATCACAAGCAAAATCTAAGATTGAAGAAAACAAATTCCTGACTTAACAATACTCTTATGTATCCGGGACTGCTATATGTATTTGCAGTTATGTGTAGAGTTGTATTATTGTACTATGCTGATTGGGTGGCTGGTCTTCCATTTGGGATCCTTCATCACTCCACTTCTGGGATGGAATTATAATGTATTTCGGCCATCGTATGACCCCTCTAACCTCACACATTAGGGGACATCTGTTATAGCTGATTTCACCACTCCAGGTGAATCACACTTTGTATGGCCTTCCCCTGTCCTGCTGTAGACTCCTTAGACTCCATGGACCATTTTTTGTCCTTTGATGTTTCCTTGACCATCCCTAAAAACATGTGAAAAATGATACACGTGACTTTTAAACTTATAAGCGTGTATATACACGGGTTTGACCACTAAAACTGCATACATCGGGATGTGTGCAAAATCCAAATCTTTTTGGAGTTTTCCTTGACATGGATCCGACTCATTTGACTCCTGGCCTTCCATATGCCTTGAGATCGCTTGGATTCGACCTTTCATTACCCCTTTGAAAAGCTATATAAGGAACCCCTTGGTACATTGAAGGCATAAGAGAGAATTGAGAGCAAAGAAACTATAGTCCATTGTTGCCGGAACTTATGCTTGTGTCTGCATCCCTTTGTCCCTTGGAGCACTTTTGTGTTCTTCCCAAGCTTTCCTTTTGCTTGTGAGCTTGCTATCTAGAGATGGAGGATTGAAGTGGTGGAGGCCCAAGTGGGGGATTCAGTTTCTCTGGTTCACAGACGTGCCGACAGAGGTTGTATCTTGTAATCTCTGATCTATATTAATAGAAATATATTTTCCTGTCCAATAATGTGTGTTTGAATGAATGTTTTATCCATTGAATCATGTCAAATGCTTATACATTATTGATTATATATGCTAGAATAGATCTAACACCATGATATATAGAATGCTTGTATTGTTTATGTTGGAGACATTTACCATCATACACACTCTTTTGGTCAAATTGGCCTAGTTAAACCACTACCCTAAGTTTAATTGACATCAGTGGAGCATTAATTTCCATCATCCTAGTCACTCCCACGCCTACCTATAGTCAAGGAGGCTAACTTAGTATTCTCCTATAGTCAAGGAGGCTAATTGGAGCACTCCAAGGGTGATCTATGTGACATTAATGCACATAATTGCTAACTGGTGGTTACAATCAGTTCAACCAATCAGTTACAGTCAGTTAAGGTGCCTCCATTCATTAAATATATTATTTAATGATTATTTATTATTATTTAATGAACTGGAGTCAACAAGGTGCCTCCACCAACTTCTGATGGTCATTTCAGCTTCAGTTAACCTCATCGGGGTTCATTAGAGTCATGCAGCACTAGAAATTGATGTTTGGATTGCTATGACATGTGTTTGATCTCCTTCAGTTGAGATTCAGTCATTTATTGCACTCCAACTTCAGTTAGGGTTTGGTGAGTCAATTAGGGTTTTGGTCAAGTGGTTAACTGAGTGTGATTGAATGGATAAGAGTCAGTTAAGCTAGACCCACTCATTGAATTCGAATTGTCTCCTTAGGTATTTGAATTCTTCATGGAGTTAAGCCATTGCTCAACATTGGAATTGTAACCCTTTATTGTTTATTAAATATACAAAGAGGAAACCAATTTTGGGTTCCGATTATTTCCAATTCATGAGTATTTGTTAATTATTCTTTGATGATTTTGATTCCTAGTTCCTAGATCATGTGCAAGAATTAATATGGTATCAGAGCATATGGTGGGACAAAGAACAATCTCTCAAAAACAAGCTTTTTGACAGATTTCTCCATGAAATTTGAGCAATAGCTAAAAAATCCAGCACTGCACCAGAAGCCAAGGCTTACCACTCAATATCCCAAGTAAAGAACTTGATGATCAAGCTTGTTTGATTGACTATGCTGGGTGTGATGAAAGCCTAGAATGTGCAGGTTGTCCGACCTTGCGGTGCCCCTTTTTGTTTTGATTTGCAGGTCTTAACAGGTACAACTTCGAATGGACTCATCAATCCCTCTTCTCACCCCATTCACAAGCTATTCAGAATGGAAGTTGAAGATGATTGCATCTCTGAAGAGACAAGGTATTTATGAGGTGTCTATTGGAATTGGAAAAGAGTCTTATGAGAATGAGAATGACTGGATAAATGACGGTGATAGAGCTTGGGGATCAATAGCTCTGGCCCTTTCTGATGACTTGTACTACCTTATTCGTTCTGCTGAATACCCAAAGGAAGTCCGGACAATATTGGACAAAACCTTTGGAAAGCACAATGAGGATCATAATAGTACTTTGGAGATTGCAGCCAGCACCACAAGAGTTCTTCACTCAAAATACTCAGCCTCTACTCTCTCTGATGAAGTTGTTCAAGATGAAGATGAAGCAGAATCTTCTACACATTCAATTCGAATTGAAGAAAGTCTCCATGAAGTGACTCCTTCTCCTGAAGCTTCGAAAGTTCATGAGATCTCTGATATCTCATATTCTCATATTGCCAAAACAAAAGAAGACATTCGAATCTCTGATATTGAATAAAAATGCTGCTACACTTCCATGCAAATATTCACTGGTGATTTTCCTTTAAATTCTGTGCAAAATTTACCAGAAATTGCTTTCGAAAGTGAAGAGAAATTTGATTTTTCTCCCTCTAATGTTGCTGCTGGTGTGCAAATATGTAATACCTTGGATATTTTGGAAGAAATATCAGATTACCAGAGTGATCCATTCACTCCCCATGATCTAGATCTTCCAGCAAATTCCTGCAGGATTGCATGCACCAAAATTCAGAATTTTGAAGAAGAAGAAAACTGTGCATCTACCGTCTCGGTTGACCATAATTTTGGATCTGATATGAAAATTATTGGATCTGACATGATATTATTTGGATCTGATATGATATTTCTTGGTTCAAAATTTCAGGTTCATAAACCTTCAGTATTGCTTGTAGCTGTTCTCATCAACGGTGTGAAGAAACAAGTACCGCAAGTCTCCTTCGAAACTGCTGCTGGGGATTTGATTTGATTTCATAGTTTTGGATCTGTTGTGAACTTATTTAGATCTAATTTACATTCTTATATGATATTATTTTGTTCATATTTTAAAATCCAAGATCTTTCAGCCATGCTTGTAGCTGCTCTCACCAATTTCGGTGTGAAAAATCAAGTACTGCAGTTCTTCTTCAATTTTGCTGATGGGGATTTGGTGTTAGTTTCCTCCTGTGAGGTTGCTGATAATTTATTTTGTGAATCATTAGATATTTATGAAGCTATATCAGATTATGGAGCTCAAGCATTTGCTCTCCAAAGTCCCAGGGATTCTCTACCTTTGGTCACAAGCTCATCTCCTCACAGAACTAGTAAAGAGGAAGACATTCTGCATCCGCTTGGACACTTGCTCCTAAACATTGGGGCTGATTTTAACACTCATGGATTGCTGTTCAAGGCTGAAACATATCAGTTTCTTTAGTGTTCCACACATGGTTCTAATCCTCAAGAACCTTTGCTCTCTCTTCAAATGATTTCAGCTACTCTACATGGGTCCAGTTTTCACCGTGCAGCTGTTTATATTTCTGATTCAGTTGAGTGCATTGTTCTTCTTCCAAAGTGGAATATTCCTCTAGACATATTCATTTAGTTTGGATACATAGGTTCACATGCACAGTCTCAGGATGCTGCTGCATAGAAGAACCAATTCTTGATTTACTGCTTAGTTTGAGGGGGTGTATTTTTCCCATGAGGTTTTCCCCGTTTCCTTGGTTATATTAAGCAGTTACTTTATTGTACAGGGTGACCTATGGCCTTTGTTTCCAGGGCCCTAGCATTTTATGCATCTATGTTTTCTAACTCTTCCTGAGTATAGCTTAAGGGGGGGTATTGGAGACATTTACCATCATACACACTCTTTTGGTCAAATTGGCCTAGTTAAACCACTATCCTAAGTTTAATTGACATCAGTGAAGCATTAATTGCCATCATCCCAGTCACTCCCACGCCTACCTACAGTCAAGGAGGCTAACTTAGTCTTCTCCTATAGTCAAGGAGGCTAACTGGAGCACTCCAGGGGTGATCTGTGTGACATTAATGCACCTAATTGCTAACTGGTGGTTACAATCAGTTCAACCAGTCAGTTACAGTCAGTTAAGGTGCCTCCATTCATTAAATATATTATTTAATGATTATTTATTATTATTTAATGAACTGGAGTCAACAAGGCGCCTCCACCAACTTCTCATGGTCAGTTCAGCTTCAGTTATTCAATTTTCTACATAGCAAGGGGAAGATGTATATTTTGTGATGGTGAATCGAGTTAAAGTAGTGAGGGTTCATTCAACGACACTGGGTAAAGGTAGATCATCAGGAAGTTACACGAACTAATTGCAACACCTCTTTAGTGCCTCATCTATAACAAAATGCGTATTTATCCAGAAATCATGTGATTTCATCCATGATGGAAAATAGAGTTTGATGTGTTGTATCAAATCACAGAAATATGTGCAATACATGTAGCATGTAGACTAATGAGAATTAAATTTAGCGTAGATTTGGTTGATGCCAGGTATTGGATAAATGCCTCTTGGCAAACTAAGATACATCTAGCGGGAAACACAACTGAAAGGAACCTAGGAGGGAGATAAAGTTGATAATGTATTGACAAATGGAATCTCATTGAGAATTAGCAGCAGTCAAAACCTCCACGGAGAGGGTGATCCCGTAATTTCTAGTAGGAAATCGACGTTCCTTCAGTCCATTCGTTGGACTAAATTCCTGAATGAATTTAACTAAAGATTGTAATGGGTAGTTTGGATGTTGCGACTATCTGGGGATATAAATTCCCTCTGATAGGCATAACAAATTGGAAGAGAATCACGCCTATGCTAATAGTGGAATGTGGTTGTAACCACCAACAATAATCATAGCTAAATCTTGGAGAGAATCCCTCGACTGATAGACACATTTCAGTCAAGCAACCAAAAAAAGACATTGATGAGTGTGATGTGCATGAATTCCATCTTAGAAGATGATACTCAAGAGCTGGTTCACAAAACTGTTTAAAGATGGTCTCTAGGCCACCCAAGGAGCGAAGTTTTGGAAATGCACAGGATTTTATTTTATTCCAGACCGAAGGATGAAAGTTAGCGATGAAATTGATGCTATTACACATGAAGGGCTATTTGCGTTTGCATTTGCAGGTTTCACATGATAGATTGATTGTTGGTTTCGCATGGAGGGATGAACACTCTGTTTTATTTATTTTATAAATTTTTAACGTACTTTTCTTCCTAATATTGATATTAATGTTTAAAGATTTGATTTGTTTTAATATATATTATAATGCCTATTTTTACTTTAAAGGTTTCATTTTTTTATTATAGATGTATATATTTTAATGTTTTATAGTTGCACGTTTGCTAACTTAAATTTATTAAAACTAAAACTAGAAAAGAAACATTGTATATATAGAATTTTATTTTTAATAAATTCTTTTTAAATTAATATTACTTTAAAGTATAGGTGTTCGTAAAAGAGTAAAACTTTGATTTGATTTTAAGTTTTAAATTTTCAGGTTTTTTAGACTAAAATAATCAAAGAAGCATAAATGAACTATATAGAAAATAAAAAACTAGTATATATTTATTTGTTTGTTAATTATTATTATTATTATTATTTTCTAAACCTTAATTCCTAATACATTTTTATTCCTAGCATGACTAAAAATTCAAAATAAAAAGAGATTAAGATTTCAAAATTAAAAACAAAATAATAATTAAGAAAAAAATGAAAATTTTAGTAAACAAAACATTAAAACAAGTTGAAGCATCCTACATGCTAATTTTGAATTAGAAATAAAAACTAAAATCTACCTACTTTATTTTAATTGAAATTTACAATTATTTATGTATAGTGAAATTTCCAGTGGAACCATAAATGTAAAAGTAGTAAAAGAATATTTAGATAAGATTTTGTAAATTGAAATATAATAGATACAAAAGTATGCGAAACTAAGAATTGCAAATATAAATCAAAGTAGAAATAGAAAGAAAACTGATCTAACCTAATACTTACTTGGAAACATTGTTTGATGCAACTTTCGTTTGCATAATGATAACCCAAGATCCCTTCTTCATCCTTTTCAATTTCTAGTTTGAACATGTGTGCCTCATCTGATATGCATGATTATTCAAATGTCGATCCTTTCTTGTTTGTATCAGGAGGAGTACTCACATCTTTGACTGCTATCAAGATCTCCTCTTGTTGAGAAGAGGAGATCCCGACTTTTGCGAGGATCTGAGTGAGCTGCTCTAGGATTATGCTCAACATTTTACTGAAATCAAATCAAATGCTTAAAAAGAAAAATGAAAATGAGTACACGACAAATACAAAAAAAAAGAATAAGATGGGTTAGTACAAAACAAGTGCACAAAAATATTTACAAAACAAAAATGAACAGATACAAAGTTAAAAGCAAGTTAGTATGAAATAAAGGCAAGCCCAAAAATGAAAGCAATCCAAATTTTACACTACAAAACTGAAAATGAAAAATGAAAACTTGCATAAAACAAAATCGTATTTGTAGAAAATGAAAATACTTTGTAGAAAAATAAACACACTTGCGAAAACAAAGGAGCAACACAGCTTTGGGGAACCCCACTATAGTGGATGCGTCTGGCTGTTACACCATGGAAATACTGGAAATTCCATAGTGAAGTCATCCTTGCGTCTTACCATTTTCCCCTCCCCCTTGCTGTGTAATGTAAAAGTAATCTATCTATCTATCTAAACTCTGATCCCTTTTAGCACCTCCCCGGCAACGGTGCCAAAATGTTGGGGAAAGTATTAAACAATTTTAAAAAATATATCCAACTATTTAATTGTCAACCCGGAGAGAGTGTAAACTTATGAGGTACAGACAAAATATATGCAGGGGCAGAATATAGATAATTTAATCTAATATTCTAAGTGATTGAAATAAAAAATACATGTAATTGAAATTGAATTAAGCTTGCAAAAGCAAGAAATGACATGGAAATAAACCTAATCTAGAAAAGCATAAGATTGTAGAAACTAAACTGATATAAAGCAATCAACATTAGCTTCTGAGCTCACATAAAATCAATACAACTAATTCATAACCAAGACATCAAAATATGAAGAAATCAAACTATCTATTCTAAAATATGAAATCTATTACAATAGGATCAAATCCATGACTATCTCAAAAGATGAACCAGTTCTCTACTATCAAACCACTAGAGAGGCTTCTAACCAAAATGAGGAGAGGCCCCTCCTATTTATACATGAATTCAAGATAACTGATCATAATTATAGATCTACTATTCTCTCAAATTATCCCTCAAAATCCTCAACAAATGTACAACTCATCCCTTCAAATCCTCAACAAATATTGGATGAGATATTCTCTCCACATTTCCATAATCTTCTCCTTGAAATTAGCTCACATCTGGAAGATGAAATTTGAATATGAGGCTAGGTGGTCACTTTTGAGCTTGTTAAAGTCTTCAAATACACTTGTAAACATTACCAAAATCATCCAACTTTAGAGTATAATGAAAATATGTTAATTCTCTCAATATTTAACCATAAATTCACTCAAAATACTCAAAAATAAATGATTCGGAAAATGGTAATATAAACCCATATTTATTATGAAAGTGGTGAAAATTAATGGTTTTATGGAAGGATAAGATAGGAATAAGGTGACAAATGGTATGTAAAAGGTGAATAAAATGTGGTCTTTTTGCGGCTCAACAACCTTCCTCCTAACAAGGTACTATACTTGTACTTGTACTCTTGGGCGCAGCAGTCAAAGATGATGCATGATTCTTGAGTGGAGAAAACAACAAAATTAAATATACTTTAGATGATTGAAGAAACCAACAAATGAATATACACCTATACAATTAATTTATTTTACACTTGTGTTCCTAGCGTTATTCCACCATTGTAACGTAGCTCCTGCAACCACCACTTTATATGACTCAACATGCATACTATTAGAACCATAAATCCAAGAGCATAAGTCTTATAAACAAGGTAAATTACATCCATAAACAAAACTAACTGTTAAAAAATAATTAAAAAGATATGCGCATAAACAATTCATTTATTTTACACTCATCCTTCGAGATTTATTCCGAGACTCTTCCATCATTGATACGCAACCTCTGCAACCAATTGTCAATATACATATTAGTGCTATAAAACATGTAAGCTGCATGAAAATTTGTATAAAAAAATAAATATTATATGTACTTATTTGATGCGACTTTAGCTTGGGAGAGTGAAAACATGTCTACAAATTTCCTCCCAACCATAAGCTTCATTCAATGTATGTTGGTCCGTATAAATCCACCCCTTATTTGGGAGACGAATCCACTAAGGTTCAAGGTTAAAACCGAAACTATCCAAGTTTCAAGTTAAGATAGTATTGAAGTCAAAAGGATACTGGGTCTAGTGATTTTGAGACTTAAAATATTAGTCATCATAACAAACTATTAAACATGACAAATCCTTCATCAAACTTTGTTTATGAACCCAAAGGAACATGTCCTCTATACTGCTTAAATGGATGGAATATAACCAAAACTTCCATGGTATAAATTCCATCATAAACTTAAGTAAAAATACTCATGATAAGCCTACGGAGATGGTTTAATATAAAAATCTCACCAATATAATAATTCATCCATATATACATATATATTCTATCTGTTTCGTATACCCCAATATTAATGAGTGAATCTAGTTTACTTCCATTCATTCATTTAATTAAATCAAATGAATCCATCTTGTTTTCTTTCATTCATTTAATTAAATTGCATCCACCACTAAATAGAATTATCTTAATATTTACCATTACCTTTTAGAAACCCCTTTTTGAATTAAATCAAATGAATCCATCTTGTTTTCTTTCATTTATTTAATTAAATCACTTCCACCTCTAAATAGAATTACCTTAATATATACTATTACCTTTTAAAATCCCCCTTTTGAAGATATTACGATTCTACCCTCATCTTCATTCATCGATTTCCTTATACATAATAATTTTCCTCCGGCACATTAAGATATTGGAGAAAAGTCTATTAATGGCTATGACAGTCATAACCAAAGTTACGATACTCGACTTGGGAACCAATTCAGAGGTAACCAAGTTTGGCCGAGAAAAAAAACTTGCTATTTGTAGTCTATGATAAAATCAACAATTCATTTTAGAAAGGCGTTTTGCATATTATAACCACCATTTGAAAAATCAAACACGCCTATTGGCAGACTATGATAAAATTGATTTGTATGCAGCAATCCATTCTTCAAAGGAGTTTTGCATATTTTAACCACACAAATATTTAAAAGATCAAACACACCCATCATCAGACTATGACAAAATCGATTTGTATGCAGTAATCCATTTTTGAAAGGTGTTTTGCAGATTTTAACCACAAAAATATTTAAAAGATCAAACGTAGCTATAGACAAACTATGACAAAATCGATTTGTATGCAACAATCCATTCTTCAAAGGTGTTTTGCATATTTTAACCACACAAATATTTAAAATACCAAATTCAATCAAGGAAAATGAAATAGCAAGGTCCATAACACTTAGAGCTTGGAAATATTTGCAGAGTTTAGATCCCATATTAACCCACACAACTGAGGAAAATGATTGGAGGTTTCAGCTCATATAGTGACATAGACTTGGGGAAATTAAATGAATATATTCTAGTAAACGAAATGCAGAGCTCTAGGTTATAACAAATCAAATGAAAACAACTGGGAATATCCTTAGCCACTTTGGAAAACATTGCGGAGCTCCATATCATAGATCAAATGAAGACAACTGAAAATGTTGGAAACATTTTATATTCGATCTATTAATGTAGGAATTTGAAGAGAGGTGAAAGTATAGGTTTGATCCTACATATCCAATGCAGAGTATACACTACTTAAATAATAAAGAAACAAGATATAGGGTTTGAACTCATATCAACGTAGAGTATACCTTACACAGTCAATAAGGAACCGAGATGCAGAAGTTAAATCTCACATATCCAATGCAGACATTAGAGTAGAGTTTGGATCCCATGTTAACACAAACAATGAAAAGCTAATTTACAGAGTTTAGATCCCATGCCAAGCACACTTTTGGAAAAATTAATCTCATAGTTTTCGATCCCACATCGATGCAATCATAATGGTAAATGAAATCCATTGTCTAGATCACATACCTTGACTCTCCATAACTATAAGGATAATAAGACGCAGATCGTGATATATGCCTAGATGAAAGGTAAATCTCCATCAAAACCTACTCGCCAGATAAGAGTTAAATCACCATTAAAACATACTCCCCATTGAAGAATTGGGCTCTTGCCCAGAAATCCCAATCAATTTTTCCAGGGAATGGAAAACTTTCCACCCAACCCTACTTTGATTTTTTTTCTCTTCCCTAATGAAATCGTTAAACCTTTAAAAATAAATCCTTTTTGATTTCCAAGGGAGACAAATGGCAAAACGATTCCCATGTTTTTCTCAAAAGATAACACCAATGATCAAAAGATAACACCTAAGGCTCAAGTAGCATTTATCCCTCATGATCCATGATTTGTTTCCAAGAGGCCCTTCCTATTCACCTAAATTAAATACTTTGGTTTAGTTTTTTTAAAATAATAACATTCACTTAAAAAAAAAATCTAATAACGATTTAAAATTCACCTTTCTCCCTTTTGGAACACACAGACACACACACACACACACACATATATATATTTATCCATGCATGTCATTATCTCCTAGATATTTACATTCATATATATATATATCTATATATATATATTTCTATATATATAAGAGCACTAGACATGTCATCTTAAAAATAAGTAAATAAAATTGAAATTAGTCTTAGCTTAATAAATTCTAAACATAAGAGTAGTATTACAGGGGTATAGTGCTTCACTCTTCTAGCTAGGTGTGTTGGTTATTTTTCATAACAACAAGATGAAGGTTTTGACCAGCATAGCCAGTTAGTTCAACCATATTACTTTAACCAAACTTCATATTTCATTAAACTAAGCCATGGTTCTGTTAATATGATAACGCCTTTTCGACATCGATACCTTATATGTACATAAACTTAATTTGTTTTTACTAAATATCGTTTTCATCCATAATTCAATTAACGTATAAAAATACATTTACTTATGGTCATTAGTTTCCTTTTTCCACCTCATTGTCATCACAACGACATCGATCCAAACCTTACTAGATCCCCAAAGCTTTGGTATCCATTATCCTTTCCCCCTATTGGATTCATTCCCTATTATCATTTTTAGTTACACACGCTTTTAGTCTCCTAGAAATATTAATTTCATATATAATTTGATGACGCTAGGATAGTACTTACAGTGCCTTTTTACTTACACTTCATGTTTTTTGGTCATTCTCTAAGGGGTTGTTACATAATTCCCCCCTTAGAAGTAACATCGTCCTCGATGTTACATATTCATCCAAGGTTTTGTGTTCATTTCCCTTCAAGTTCTTATTGCTTGCTTTCGCATTTCTCGTGATGTTCTTCAACTTTTCTTTGCTCATCTTCAATCTTTCGTGATTCCCGTATGCTTTTATCCTTCATAACCTGCGCTTTTGTGTAACAAAACCAGGTCTTCCAAAATTTATTCAGTAAAGAGGTCACGAATTCATAATCCAACTTAAAAAATAACAACAAGTCCTTCATGTAACACAACAATTGCAATTCACATAGCATATTTTAGCCTTTATTTATGATTTTATTATCATAAAAAGACCTAATACAATATACCATCAAAATAATTCATAAGTAGTTCAGATTTACTTATCTTTTTGAAGGACGTCTTTTACCTCCGGTACTTGGATGCTTTAACTAGTCCTCAACTTGACATAGACATTTCTTTCATTTACAAGTTAGCACCATCTATTTCACATAATTTCAAGCAGTAACCTTTTTAACTTTACCATTCACCCTCGCCCTTGAGGGAATTTTTTTCCTACTTAAGTATTCACAGCATTACACGTTAAGACACTGAACTGTCTAGTTATTAGAATAATTGTTAATATGTGTTCTATTGTTTCATCATGAAGTTGAATAACTTCCAACAACACTTTTGTTGATGAACAAACTCTCCCTTGAATTTTTCATCTTTAACAACTCTCTGTTGAATGTTGAACTCTCTCTCAAGTTGCTGACACCAATTGGACTTACAGGATAAAACTTTGAGGTTACTCTCCCTTTTGATTGCTAGTCAAAAGTTTTCCATTCAAAAACATCAAACAACATCCTATTTTCCAGATGTCAAAACATTATGCCTAGGTCTTTCCATTGATATCATAGACTCTTTCATAATTCCCCTTAAGCCTCCTTGCTTGAGTCCAGGAATCTCTTTTCCACTTAGCCTCCTGCTTGAGTCCAGGAAAAGTTACTTTAGCAAAAGATCTGGATCCTCAATTTCGCCCCTTGGTGTTCCCTCAGAGAAGAGGATATTTTCCCTTCAAGCCTTCATGCTTGAGTCCAGGAATTTATTTTCCACCTAGCTCCATGCTTGAGTCCAGAAAAATTTCTCCATCAATCAGTTCAATAATACTTCATTTTCCTTTGGTTTACACCTTCTATTCTTTGCGAAGGACTACTTTAGTAAGTCATTCCTTCAGTGATTTTTAATATCTATGAAAATGTATAATTCTAACCAAATATAAACTTAGCTACGATTTACAATGAGGTCTTGCAGTAAAATTTGATATTGAATTCAAACTGGAGTATATAGTTTATTGTGGTTAATAAGATAAGGTTATCCTCATAAAGAACACATTAAAAACTATCATAAAAGAAACGAAATCAAGAGCGTCATAGACTAGGATCATAACATGGTCATAGACTAAGATATTGTTGTCAACTAAATCTTCGGGGTTAAGTAAATCCCACCCAAGATCTATGGAGAGAAGGTTCCAAAAACCTTTTCATAGAGTTGTTACCATGCAACCATATCGTCATGATGAAGAGGTAGTAGAAATGGAATGCTTCAATTTTTCAATATATAATTCATGCCTTAATAAATTCATACATGCTTCTGGTGACAAACAGAATGCTTCAAAATAAACTTAACAACCAAAATATTTGATTTTCTGACTACAGATTTACTTAATAGGGAGGTTTAAGGACCAACTTAATTATCCATTATCCTTAATTTTGCTTGTACCAAATTAAGATACAGTTTATACTACTTCCCTTGTCATTGATGCATTTTAATTGGAAGAACCATGTATACTCTAGTCATCAAAGAATTTTAAGGTCTCATTTAAAATTTAACTTTCTTTAGCTTACATGTTGCACGATAAACTCTTATGCAAACCATTATCATAAACAATAATTCAGAGAGTACACAACTTACTTGTGTATACATGAGTCCATTTGGCCACAATGTTTGAACCTAAGGATTTGATAACATTTGTAGCATACCCGAAATTCCTCAATGTAAAATATGAGAAAATGGGGTAAATTTTTCTCTTTTGCTATATCCAACACGTCAACTATGTAAGTCTATTAAGAGTGTGTAATCACATAATTGTAAACATTACTATCATTTCCATCTATTCATATAATAAAACTGTAAATCAATTTGATCAAGGTCCAGTGAGTAGTTGACAAGAGGGATATACTAATAACCATACTAATACAAGAATAATGATAAGAACTTATACCTCACTTACAGAATCACATTTTGTTGCAATTAAGAACCATCAAACTACAATCACTCTATTACAATTCTACATAAGTGAATCTTATTAAAGATAGATACAACCGTCACATTAGTCGCTAGACTATCCCTCGAATGGGATAGTGATTACAAATTAACCATTTCTTTTATTTGTTGTTGACCTCCCTCCTAACAAGGTACTATACTTGTACTTGTACTCTTGGGCACAACATTTAAAGATGACGCATGAGTCCTGAGTGGAGAAAACAACAAAGTTAAATATACTTTAGATGATAGAAGAAACCAACTAAGGAATATGCACATATACAATTAATTTATTTTACAGCTGTCTTTCGAGCTTTATTCCACCATTGTAAGCTTCTGCAACCACCACTTTATATGACTCAACATGCATACTATTAGTACCATAAATCCAAGAGCATAAGTCTTATAAACAAGGTAAATTACATCCATAAACAAAACTAACTGTTAAGAAACTAATTAAAAATATATGCGCATAAACAACTCATTTATTTTACACTCGTCCTTCGAGTGTTATTCCTAGAGTCTTTCATCATTAAGATGCAACCTCTAAAACCAATTCTCAATATACTTATTAATGTTATAAAACATAGTAAGTTGCATGAAAATTTTCTATAAACAAAATCAAACATTATAGGTACTTCTTTGATGTGAATTTAGCTTGGGAGATCTTGGAAATATTTGTAGAGTTTAGATCCCATATTAACGCACACAATTGGGGAAAACGATTGCAAGATTCAGATCATATATTAACACAGACTTGAGGAAATGAAATTGAAATATTCTAGTAAACGAAATGGAGGGCTCTAGATTATAACAAATCAAACAAAGACAAATGGGAATCACATCACCCACTTTGGAAAACATTGCAGAGCTCCATATCATAGATCAAATGAAGACAATTGAAAACATTAGCAACATTTTATATCGGATCTATTAATGCATGCATTTGAACAGAGGCGAAAGCAGAGGTTTGATTGTACATATCCAATGCAGAGTATACACTACTAATTAAAATAATAAAGAAACAAGATACAGGGGTTTGAACTCACATCAATGTAGAGTATACCTTACATAGTCAATAAAGAATCGGTATGCAGGGATTAAATATCGCATATCCAATGTAGACATTGGAGCATAGTTTGAATCACATGTTAACACAAACAATGAAAAGCTAATTTACAGAGTTTAGATCCCATGCCAAGCACACTTTTGGAAAAATTAATCTCAGAGTTTTGATCACACATCCATGCAAAAATAAATAAATTGGTAAACAAAATGCATAGTCTAGATCAAAGACTAGTTAGATCGCATATCCAGTAGATGATTCGGAAAATGAACCTCAAAGTTTCGATCGCACATCCATGCAATCATAATGGTAAATGAAATCCACAGTCTAGATCACATACCTCTACTCTTCATAACTATAAGGATAATAAGACGCTGATCATGATTTACACCTGTATCAAAGGTAAATCGCCATCAAAACCTACTCTACGGATCAGAGCTAAATCGCCATTAAAACATACTCCCCATTGAAGAATTGGGCTCTTTCCCAGAAATACCAATTGATTTTTCAAGGGAATGGAAAACCTTCCACCCTGTTAGCACTCAGAATGTACCCAGGTTGTGAAAGGTATATCCCAAGGTAACAGCATAAACCACTTTTAGAAAGAAACTGGCTTTTCTTTCCAGAGAGGGATCTCTCAAATAAATATTTAACAAGGCCAGATATATATATCAACACTCAAATATTGCATAGATGGTTGAAACAATACACATAACCATTGGGCATGGGGTCACATACAGATAAAAATATCAAAAAATCATATGCGCAAGAGTTTATCAAAGGCAAGGTAACCATTCAATCATAGTCATTCATTTAGTTCATTTGAAACAGAAAAAGTAGAGAACAATCCATCAATACAGAGCAACAAGAGATGAATTCTATATTAACTTTAGCAGAAAGGTTTATAAAATATTTGAAACAATGATCAGAGCATAACAGTATGAATTCTAATCATTCAACACTATGTTTCAAATATGAAGGAAACAGAATGGAGTGTAACACTGGAAAAAAAATCACAAGGAAAGAGAGGCACAGACTATAATATAAATGGCGCAGGAATCTCTGATAATTCATTCGCATTCAATTTTGCTCTTCAAAAAATATATGTCTTCCAAAACATTCAACAACCGGATGGGTTCCAACCCCCCATCACATAAAATAAATGCACTTATATACATAAAATGATTTTCATCTTCCAAGAAGATTTATAACTGAATAACCGGCTTAATAAAAGTCTTGTAACTATATTCCTAACTCCTAGGAATAAACTACTAGCTTCGATCCTAACAGATCATTAAGTTAAAATCAACTTGATAACATGGCCTTGTCCAAGCAGCTCCTCAGCGCGCAACACCTATCTTCATGAATGAAGGATATACTTCGTTTTCCTGAATCTCTCTATGGCTCTCCATTGATTTGTGCTTGGAATATCATATTCAATCATCTCCCGAATGGACACTTCTAGCTCCATGTAAGCTTCATAAGACACTTTAGGCAGCCTTCCTCTCATGATCAGGAACTTTTGTAATATCTCGAAATCCTCTGTCAGCTTATCCACGATGACTTTCGCTGTCAGCCCTTTTTCCAGATCATCGAATTTGGAATGATCCATGCGGCTTTGTACCAACAGGATGTGATAGTGCTCTTGAGAAAACATTCGTCCCAAAAGGAAGGTAGGCCGTCTTCAAACAATTATTTGAAGGTCTGTTTGAGGTCATTAAATGATGCTTATGGATAAACTTTTTGGCCCATAGTACCATTGCTATTCTGTCCTTTACTCCTATATCATGCAACTTTTGATATGTTAATGAATTTAAGAAATTTAACGCATTCTGGGCTATGGCAAGGGGTTTCCTCTCCATGGTTTCATTTACTAATTTCAGTCTTTGATTGTCCAAATTGATCAATATGCTTTGATCATCAATGAAGTTTAAATAGTGTCTAAATTTAGTAATTTATATGGATAATGTATCCCAAATTATGTGCTTTGCCCCCTGGAGAGGACCCTTTCCAATGTTTCTTTCCTTCAATTCATTAAACTTCTTTTGTAGCTGATTTCTATCTTGCAATATTTTGTTTTTATTTTTAGTAACTTTTGCCAGCTCTAATTTGACTTTTTCATTTTCCACCTTTAATTCTCTTATTTCTTCATCCTTCAGGCTGACCTGGGACATAGGCACTAGTAAGTCATATGCAGAGAAATCATTCAATGGTTTTTCAATATTCACAATAGACAGGTCTTCATCAGTGGGAGTTTGGCTCATCAATTCCTCCATGATCTCTTTTTCATCGTTTTGGTCCTTTTTCAGCAGGGAGATTTGTGCTATTAGTTCATTCCACTCTGCTTCCCATTTGTCTTTTTCTTCTTGTAATCTGACAGCTATTCCTTTATGTTCCATCAACTCCTGGTGGATTTTGTCTTTATCCTCTTGTAATGCCAATAATTCAGATGATTGAACATGTTCAGTGCTTGGGATCTTCAACCTTTTCTTCAAAACCTGGAGGGCGTTGTCCTTTTCTTCCAGAAGTCTTTTGACGGCTTGGGTGTTATCTCTTTCATTTCCTGAATTGATAATGTCTGCTTGTAGCTTTTTAATTTGAATGGCATTGGCCTTATATTCAACTTTCTCATGTTTTAACTAAACCTCTAACTCATCTACCAAAAATTGTAACTTATTAACTCTCATCATAGCTTGTAATAAATCTGAATAAATAATGTCACCCATTTGCTTATGTAGCTGTATTTTGTCAGGTACACTAATCTTGTCTAATATTACTTCCATCTCTGACATCTTCTTATCACTTACCATGGCCAATTTAAAATTATTTCTTTCTATGTCCTTGGTAGAAATCAAGGAAGTTTTAGGATTATTTAAACTCCTCACCCGCAGGAGTAGATTCCTTGTCTCTTCTAGGGACTGTTTTCGCTTCTCTACATAACTGGCCATGAGCTCCTCTTTGGACTTGAAAACTGGGCTCAACTCTGAATTATTTACATCTTTAAAAGAAAACTGATTCACCTGTACAGATTTTGTTGGAACTAAAGTAATCCTTTTTAAATCATCTAAAATCTCTTCACTTAAAATTCCACCAACTTGAAACAATTTGGCCTTTTTATGTGACCCATCCTCATCCATTTCCATGCTTTCAATTTCAGAAAGAATTCTTTTAACTACAATATTGGGACCATCTATCACTTGAGATATTGCAATTGGTGTAATACTTGCATCCTCATCGGACCTTGGAATCTCCATAAAATGAAACAAATTGGTTGTCTCAGTCAGACCTTCAACAATCTGGTGGTCAAATGGCTTGTTTTTGTTTTCCTTCTTTCTCAGGGAAATTATATGATGGGGATCATAATTTACCCTTGGCTCTTTTTGAAATTCCATGCTTCCCAACAATTTTTCTATAAACACCAAGGCACCTTTATTTTTGAAAATAAAAGAACCAACTTTGAGAGGGAACTTGATATTTGAAGATTTCTTAAAGGCCCCAAAATGTTCTTCCTCTAAATGCAATCTTTGTCTCATCAACTCTAGTGCAAAAATTCTAGGAGTAAGGAAAGCAGGTAACCTATAAGGCTCCCCAGTAAATCCATATATTCTCAAAACAATGGAATCCTTATACAGAAACCAATCTCCGACTCGATCCTCAGGTGAGGAATGCATCATGCATTTCATCTCTTCTAATACCTGGGGTAACATTTCATCAAATAAAATCTTGTATATTTATGACATGATTGAATTTGCAAATTCAAATATGCTGATTTGCTTGGGAAAATCTGAAGAAAACATGGTACTTAAAAACTGTAGCTCAGTGACATTCGAACACAGCAACATGTTCAATAAATAAGTATGAAACTTGAAGAACCTAACTTTCGAAAACTCAATCAATTGAAGATGTATAGCTTCTGCTAAGTACTCGTCTAAACTGAGTACACAAACCGACTGGGACTTAGAACTTAAGGAACTCATTTTCAATAGAAAGCCTAAGATGACTTCATTTACATGACAATCATCATCTAGACCCAGGACTTGACAGACTAGGGACACAACTAATTTAACTTCATCTCTGAAAATATGAATATGGTATGGCAGGAAAATACCATCTAATGACTGACCTTATTTCAAGATGTCGGACAAGAATTTACAACGAATCTCATTTCCACAATTTTTGTACACTTCAGTCAGAATGGACTCATTGACAGGCTCACGACTATCAGGATAGTTGGTGGGCAAATTCAGATTTTCGCGGATGGCCTTTGCGTCTATTTTGCACAATATTCTAGAGGAAGACTGACTTATAATAACTCTCTGAGAAGAATAATAATTGACTGAACACCATTCAGTGAATTCGGGAAAATGCAGGGTTTGTTCGACGACAAAATGATATAAAAATGATTTACAGGCATTTAGAACATCATTACCCTACAAATTGTAATGCCATAATCTCTCTTTGCTAACTGATACACTTCCCACAGATAGGAAAGGGTCACATACCCCTCTATCCTTGTCGACCGGATATTCCTCTCTATCATCCAAAATACGACTAAACCCTTGCAAATCTTTTCCTTCGTCCATAATTCAGATAACAACGGTAGTACAATGGATGAATTTCAGGTGTTCAAGGCTTACCTGTCATTGTGGCTGCATGTATTCGAGATTGATTGTTAGAGGGTGGAGGGCACGCAGGTCCTTCTCATTCGTCCGGAGCAAAATAAAAAATACCTTTTCAACAAGTCAACTATGTTTATATAGGACCCCGCTCCTGAGGCCACCCTTTGGCGGTTTCCACCAAACCGCTCTTGCCTCTGGAACGCACCACAATCGACCACGTGTACCATGGTTTCCATTCCGCTACCACCTTTTGTCTCCAAACTCCGTGCAACTTTCTACTCCGGATCCATCAAAGACCGTTGATGTAATTCACCTTTATTTCCCAGCCATCAGATCAAGTGACACGTAGGGGTCCTTTGTTTTATCAAACGTGCAAGTTCACAGGGTGGAGTTCACCATGACCATAGATTTCATCAATCTAGATCGGCGACCGTTGATTTTCATGTCTAAAAAAACATCCCGTCTGTCTTTATCTTTCCCACATCTTCATAAAGCGAACACGTTATAAACCGTCGATCTCCATCTTCCCGCTTTGCGCCGTTGGATCTCGTGATAATTCATCGCTCACTCGCCATTTGTCATACTCTTATACTATAATATTTAACCAAAGTTCAATAAGTAACCATTATTTCTTCCTCACAATGGTCCGTTCGACTCTCTGCTAAGTAAAGGTGTTAACACACCCAACGCTACTCCATTTTTTTTCTCTTCCCTAATGAAATCTCTAAGCCTATAAAAAGAAATCCTTTTTGATTTCCAACAGAGACAAATGGAAAAAAGATTACCATGGTTTTTCTCAAAAGATAACACCAATGCTCAAAAGATAACACCTAAGGATCAAGTAGCATTTATCCCTCATGACGCCACGATTTCTTTCCAAGAGTCCCTTCCTATTCGCCTAAATTAAATACTTTGGTTTAGTTTTTTTAAAATAATAACATTCGCTTTAAATTTTTTTTTTAATAACAATTTAAAATTCACCTTTCTCCCTTTTGGAATATATATCCATGCATGTCATTATCTCCTATATATTTATGTTCCTATATATATTACTATATATATAAGAGCACTAGATATGTCGTCTTAAAAATAAGTAAATAAAAATGAAATTAGTCTTAGCTTAATAACTTTTAAACATAAGAGTAGTATTACAGGGGTATAACGCTGCACTCTTCTAGCCAGGTGTGTTGTTTATTTTTCATAACAAGCTGAAGGTTTTTACCAGCATAGCCAGTTAGTTCAACCATAACACCTTAACCAAACTTCATATTTCTTTAAACTAAGCCATGGTTATGTTAATATGATAATGTCTTTTCGACATCGATACCTTATATGTACTAAAACTTAATATATGTTTACTAAATGTCGTTTTCATCCATAATTCGATGAATGTGTAAAAATACATTTACTTATGGTCATTAGTTTCCTTTTTCCACCTCATTATCATGATGATGTCACCAGTTCAAACCCTACTAGATCCCAAAATCTTTGGTAGCCATTAGCCTTCCCCCCTAGTGGATTCGTTCCCCATCATTGTTTTTAGTCGCACACGCTTTCATTATCCTAGCAATATTAATTTCATATATAATTTGATGACGCTAGAATAGTACTTACAATGCCTTTTTACTTACACTTCATGTTCTCCGACCATGCTCTGAGGGGATGTTATAGTATCCACATTTATCAACAACGCCACCTACCATATGGCATCAATCCTTTCAAATATGAGGTACTATGTGATGTGGCCCCACTTGAAGTCGGTGATGTTCTTTTAGGACAACCATATATGTGGAAGCATCATGATGTATATGAATCACGACCTCGTAGTGTCATTGTCACTTTGGGAGGACAAATATACCAGATACAAAAGACAATTGCACCTACCATAGTCTCGCAGGGAAGGAAGATAAGATCCCTCTTCATAGTTTCCTATGAAGGAGAACATAAGATCACAGAGACCTCCAAATCCTCTACACAGGGTCCCTCTACTCAACAGAAATAGGAAGACCACAAAGTTAGTATTCTCTCATCCATTCAAGTACCTATACAATGCAAGGCCATGCAATCAGAGTGCTCATCCATAAACAAATAATCCATACAACAATTACAGTCATATTGAGATGTCAAAGAAAGGTATCCTCTTTACTTTAACAAATATCGCACCAGGAGACAAAATCAACACATAGTTCGACAAATGATACGAGATTTGACACAATGGAGACTATTAATTCCTAAAGGGGAGGATTGATCCATATGGAGATCAGTGGCCACCCACGTATTCCATTGGATCAAAAGAATTGTCCATTGTGGTAGTTTCCTTGTTATTTTTCTATGGTTTTTCACGTTCCAAACTTCTGGGTCCATTTTGAGGCCCTAAATGACATTTTTTGTTGATTCATGGGGCCAAATGGTTACAAAATGTATGCATTTGGCCCTAGTTGGAATATGTAAATATCATATAGACCTTTCCAATGGGCTATCGAGCGTCTGAATCGAAGATCATATGCAAATGTTATGACCTTGAGAAGTTAACAGTTCAACTAACCACCTTAGGGTCGTAAATTTTATGACGGTTCATCTACTAGTGTTATGTTTTGGAACTTTCAGGTTCTCTCTCTCATGCTTATTATAAATAGGTCCCTTTGGCCTCATTTTGTATTCATCTTGGAACATATGAGCATAACAACCACATCTCTTCTCATAGATAGTTATCACCATTCTAGTTGTTGTATTTACAGTTCTTTCTATTTCCACCATTTAATAGAATATGTGTTTATTGTATCTATGTTTTCATTGCAATATGCATGTTTTTATGATTCTATATTTTTTCTTTCATTTTTTTCTCACATAAATCTGGATCAACAAAGCTCCTTGTCCTCTTGAAGAGTGCGGTACCCTTCACAAAAATGCAAAAATAGAATATTTTGAGAAGTTTCTTGAAGAAACCCTCGTGGAAACTTATCCCAATTGAATTTCATAGGTGTAACTCGAGGCCATCCATATTTGTGATGATCCCTTAACCTTCTCCCTAAGATATTCAACCTATCTTATCCTCTTTGGCCTTTAAATCTACCCTCACCCCTCATAATCAAAGGAGGAAGAAAGAAGTGAGAGCACCCAAATGTTGGCCAAATAGTGCAGAACTCTTGATGCATTGAATCTAGGTGAGGCGTAGAGGCAAAGTGTCCATTGGAAGGTATTATCAACATCAAGGCTTGTTTGTAATTATTTCCTATTCAATTTAATACACATATGCCCTCTCTTTCCCATAGATGATGTATATATCATGTTATATTGTCTATTGTTTCTCTCCTTGATCATTGACATAGGATTCTCTTATCATCTTATTTCTTTCACTTTGTTTTCTTGTTCTTGTGTGTTTGTTATAGGTATCCTCTTCTACACAAGTTGGATCACAACAAATGTTCAAGAGAGAAGTATGACCTTTGAGTAAGGTATGAGATCTTAATATCCAAGTGACTTGATATACTATGGAAATATTGCATAGTTGTATTTACTTGTTCCAGATGTATATAATTTAGAATAGGGAAACAACCTGTGTCTGCATAGATTGAATAATTTCCGTCAAACAACCTTGGTGATTCCATCGGGGAAGAATTCTTAATCTTTTAGTAAGTTAAAATGGTCATCTTCCTTTTGATTTGATTTGATAAATATGCCTCATCTCACCTTCAAATATTCATGCCTTGGTTCACTCGGTCTTCCAATGGATATTTGGGATTCATATTTTATGCCTTAACTAACTTATTCTTTCACATTTTTTGTCTTTCTTTTCTTCAAATCTCAAACTATGCCACCGCGCCTGGGATGTGTATGAAGTGTGGTGCTGACCTTTGTCGCCGTGTGTTGTATTCCTGCAAAGTGCGGTGCCAATGCTTTTTGGCAGTGAAAAAGGAGTGGTATCGCTGCTCTATCCCTTCCTACAAAGTGTGGTGTTGCACTGCTAATGCTCTGGTGTCAACCAACAACCTACTATGAAAGTAAGTATTTTGAATGCAAATTTTTAATTTGAGTTTTAGATGCATGTCTCAGTTCCCAATATTGTGATATGATAGTTGCAGTAGTCATTCAAATTCGGAAAGTGATCTTATTTTTTATTTGGTTTTCTTTTTAAAAATTTTGATTGATTTTGGTTCTTAGATTGTAATGTTCCTGAATAAGAATTCGGGATCACTAACTCAAATGCAATAAATTTTAAAACAAACTTTAATATTACTAGCTGATAGGTGGGAAAATTAGCAAGGTTAGGAGAGAATGAATGGGATTTAAAGGAAGGATCAATAAGGCATGGAAGGATACTATTTGTTTAGGTTCCTAATCACCTGTATGTTGGGCCCATTTAGGTTTCAAAATTAGCTCTGGTGAAGTCTACTTCTAAGATTATGGGAGTCCCAACCGATGAAAAGAAAAACCCTAACTAGAAGTCTCCAAGCAACCAATGGCTAAGAGAGTATTGGGAAGATTTTATAACTCTATCATGAAGGTATATATCATTATTTGCAAGTTTATACAGATAAAAAAAAAGTAACAGTGATTCTACAGGTTGAAATGGTAAAACTAGCTCTTAGGACAACTCATTGTCATTAATGGTTGAAATCCACTAGTTTCCACTCATAACTCTAACTCCATTTCTCATAGAAGAAAATAATCCCAACTAGTCTTCAATATTCAAATTGGAAACTCTCCAGATATGCAAGGGAATTTGAATAGACTTGAGGAAGATTTCAGGACATGCAAACAAACTCCATTAATGGATGCACCAACTTCATGAACAAACATAAAAGAATAATGCTAAGGGTAACATCCCCCAAAGCTCAATTGAGGCACATCACTCAACCATTGAGTAGCAGAGCTCTCAAGACAAAATTCAAATGATCAAAATTTGAGCTGTCCTAAGATGTAGTTTTACCATTGCAACCTATAGAATCACTTTTAATTTATTCTAATCTGTATAAACCTGCAAATAATGATATATAATTTCATGACAGAGTTCTATAAGCTTCCAAATACTCTCTTAGACACTAGTTTTTTTGAGACTTCTAGTAAGGGTTTTTATTTGCACCGGTTGGGACTCCTAGAATCCTGTAGGTAGACATCAATGAATCTGATTTCAAAACCTAAATGGGCCCAATATCCAAGTTCTAAGGAACCTAAACACACAATATCCTTTGCTTCCTAATTGATCCCACCTTTAAATCCCAGTCACTCTCTCCTAAGCTTGCTAATTTTCCCACTTATCAGCTAGTAATCTTAAAGTTTGTTTTAAAATTTATTGCATCAGAGTCAGTGATCCTGAATTTTTATTTAGGAACATTACAGTGGTATCATAGCACTTTCCTCCACCCCTATGTAAATTACTCTCTCAACAGAAGAAAATTCCATCCATGCCATACTATGAGGATGACTATGATAAGCAGTGTGAAGAAGAATACATCCTCTATGTTAATGGAGGCCTACCAAGACATGAATATGATGAACTCTATTGGCCATCAGATAGAGAAGAGATTATATATGATTCTTCCATTGTTAAGAAAGACTTGACAAATATGATAGAAGCATGTGAAAACATTCCTTGTTTTTACAAGGAGTATCTAACTTTGGGAAATACTATTGGTGCAGTCATGAATTTCAATGAGTATGTGTATCTCAAGTATGGATTTTGGCCTCAGAGTGTTTATGAACATTATTTCAAGAGCAGAAAATCATCCATAGAGGAACCGAGTTGTTCTACCTCTCTGAACAAAGAAGAAGAAGAAGAAACAAAAGGTGAATATTCATTAAAGCCATATGCATGTCTAATATTTATAAGTTTGTTTGGTTTTCCTTCAAACAAAGATTCTAAAGGTTATGACATGAGTACCACTAAATATGAATTAGTCTCAATTTGCTTGGAGGAGAATATAAATGAAGTAGAAGTAGAGATCCATGAAGTGGAGTGCAATTCACTGCTAGGTGGTTGGATAGGAGAAGAAAGTAAATATTAATGCACTTTGTTATAGCTCAAAATGACACATCTCTTCCTGCGACCACTTTTCTATGTTTTCATTGCATGTCGACACTTCCATGACGACACTTCATGAAGTCACTGAAAAAACACCTAACTTGGAGGACCCATATATTGAGTTTTGTAAATCCGTTTGACCACATCTCTACACCATTGGAAATATATTTCTGTTAGCTAAAACTTTTTGGAAGACACCAAAGTCTGAAAAATTCCCAGAAATACCCTAAAAGGAGTTTTTGATGTGTACATGACTTTCCCTTAAGGAAACCCGCATACGTATGCGAGTTGCTATATATAATAGTCACGTACACCTTAAATACGTGACTTTTCTACATTGAAACCCATGTTTACTCCTCGTGTACTCGACTGTTGTCTCTGCAACTTGTGTACACCTCTTGAAAATGTCAAAAAAATACGAATTTTGAATTTTGGGTAGTTTGGGTAGTTATGCAACTAACTCCTTCAGTTGTAACTACTTTGTCTTCGACCCTAACTCTTCATTAAGCATATAAATAGAGGTAGGGAGGTCCATGAGAGGAGACTTGAATCTTTGCATTGTTATGCTGGAGGATTTGGAGCTCTCTTTTCCCACACCTTTTCCCTAGAAGCATTCTCCTTGTGTTGCAGAGATTGGAGGCTGAGTTCCTTAGAGAAGAGAAGCAGCAGAACCAGATAAGGGTTTCGTGAGGTGCCGAACTTGAAGAGAAGGTATACTTGTACTTGTTTTCAAGATTAATAAAGACGTGATGTCCTTCTTCTTCACAAATAATTGTTCAATGTGTGATTGAAACTATATTTATGATCATATGATGATGTTAATCAGATCATTATTTCATGTTTATTTGATTATCATTTGTTTATATGTGGTCATATTGGTTTGAGGAAGGTATAACTTGTTTTGCAGGTCTCTCAGGAAAGAGAAGCAGGAGAAGGGCTAGAGAAAGCTTGGAACAACCTTTAGTTAATCAGGTGTGAACCATTCTAATATATGAAACTTGCTTATATATGCTTGATGAACATTATACATCCACCTTTCAACCCCATTACATTGATGGCCTCTTAAACCCTAGCCATAGGATACTTTCCTTTACAATAGAACTGGCGACTCCACTAGGGAGAGCCTTGTCTATTTGGGGTTTCTCTTTATTTATTTCAGTCTTTTGCATTATTTCAGGTCCTTCTTGCCACTTAGGAACACTTTATAATTCTGATAGAATACCTCCCTTGCCTCCTTAAGGCATTGTTTGACTTTTTTTGGGATTTTTTCCAACCATACGCGACTTGCAGACTGAACAGTCACGTGTCTGGTTTAATACATGTGAATTTCTATACTGTCAACCCACGTATGATACGTGACTTGTCAGTGGTACAAACCACATGTGCTTATATACGTGACTTTCTCTATTGTTAACCCATGTATGACACGCGACCTGTCAGTAGTGAAACTCACGTATGCCCCTTTAAACAGTGTTTTTTCCTCTTTTTGGTTTTTCTTCTGTTTGAAGGTTGTTATCTAGGTCTTTTGGTGTCCTCTGTAGGTGCACGACTCTAGGGAGTTAGTGTCATCCTTTTTGGTTGTTCTTCATCTATGTGGTAAGCCCTTTTATAGCATTAGGGTTTCCCTTTGCTCATTCCCCCTTCCCCCTTTTCTTTGTTTGTCTTTTGGCTTATGTTTATGTACAGCTTATGTCAGTGATATTTGTCTGAGTTCAGAATCTTGTTGGTGTTTGTTTCCTTCTTATTTTGTTGGTTAACTTCACCATGCCAAAATAGTTGACTTGTCTTTTATGCACGCCTTCCTTCCAAGTAGGGTTTATACTGACTTTAAGGAATTTTAGAGTCTGTTTGGTGGTTATATAGCAAAGTTCCTTTTGCTTTATTCTTGTTATATGCATGCATTTAGTTTTTAGGTAGTTTTTCTTTTGCATTTATAAAAGAAAAATAAAAAGAAAATATACTTATTTTTGCTGCTTCCCCCCTACCTCCTTCTTTGGCTTGACCTTGTTGGACAAGGTATTGAGCAACCTCTGTTTGTAGGTTTAGATTGATACTTGGGACTTCTTGACCTTTGTTTATGTCAGTATTATTGCTCAGTCTCTTCATTCCAAAGTTGTTGGCTTGTTTACCTTTGTGAGCTTTCCTTCCAAGAGAGGTTATATTCAACTTTAGGGAAACCTAGGGTTTGTTTGTGGGGTGTAGAGTAGTTGTCTATTTTATTTTATTACATTACTTGCTTGCATTAGTTGATAGGTTGTTTTTTCTTTTTCATTTATAAAAGAAAAAGATAAAAACACATGTTTGCTTTATATGCATGTAGATTAGGTTTTTAGTCTAGATTGCATAGCATATCATTGTTTTTGAAAAAATAAAAATAAAAAGAATTTGTTCTTTTGTGGATTTCAAGTTTCTATTTGAAAATGAAAAGCCTTAGTTTTTTTCTTTTTGCATTTCATATCTCTTTGGTTAGTCTTTTTGTTTCAACTTTGAGTCAAAACACCACATAAGTTTCACGCCATTTACCCTCTGACTAAAAACAACCCTTAAAATAAACGATATAATTTAAAAATTATTAGTAAGTTTTATTTTATAGGGTCATACACCAACTATTTCAGGCTAGGCTTGTGGGATAGGGAGTTTAAACTCCCCACAAGTATAAAAATTCAGACGTAGTTGGCCAATCACTAGGTAAATCCTCTTCTATTTTGATTGTATCTGGGAAGCTCCTCTCAAATGGCACTTAAGCATGAGGCCACGTGGAGTCTTGGAATGAGGAGATAACCCTCTGATTCCTTGTCAAAGTGTAGACCAAGGTTTTTGTGCATCTGGGGATTCTGTCTTAGACAGGGTTTCGGGTTTCCTACCCTACCCATGCGTACAAACCAGGCTTGCGACTGTCTCCCTAGACTGTCAATATAGTTAAGGTAGCATTTAGTCTCTTTGACATCTAGGGTTCATATACAGGTACACTAGAAGGCTATTTCTGGTTGACCTTGGATGAGCTTGGAAGGTAACCCCGGTAGAAGGTGTGGGAGGGTGGTGGCTGATTCCTCCACTTTTGCCTAAGAACATCTACAGGGACACCAAGTAACTGTCTATCATCTTTCTTCTAGAAAGCATATCTTATACCTGTTTGTCTATTTTGCTTTAGGAATTTTTAGTGAGTGTTTTGTGGTTTGTCTGTGCTTAGTGTGCCTTTAGGTGTGTGCTTTGTAATTTTGGTTGCTTTTCAACCTCATACTTTGTCTCCTAGTTTGAAAATATGTCTAACACCCCTTTGAACACCAACCAAGATATCCCCATGCTGGGAAATCCTTGTACTAGTCCTCTCACGAGGAATGTTGGTGTTCCCTTGATGGCCAACCTGAATCTACCTGGATTTACCCTAGGGCTACCGGTGTGGTTATTTTCCACTCCAATCATCGTGAATGCTCCTGATGCTTCACAAGTAAGCTCCTTATATCAAGGGAATCAAAACACTGCTTCCCCTTCACTTGTAGTTGAATCTCCTCCTCCTTCTACCTCATGCGATGAAAGTACTAATACTAGTAACCGGTAGTCTAAAAGGATTAAAAGAAGGAGGAATAGGAAGAAGGCACATAAGCAAGGGGGTACCCATTCAACCTCTACAATTCAAGTTGAACCTCACCACCCAGCCTCTGCAGTTCATGCTGAGGGAACCTATCCAACCTCTACATGTCATGTTGGATCTAAGCACTCAACCTCTGCAAGTCATGTTGATCTTCACCATCCAGCCTCTATTGATCATGCTGGTGGGATCCTTCCAACCTTTCCAGGTCATGTCGGATCTAGTCACTCAGCCTTTGTAGTTCATGCTAAAGGTACACATTCAACCTCTGATGTTCAAGTTGAACCTCCTCATCTAGCCTCTACAAGTCATGTTGGATCCATCCACCCAGCCTCTGTGGTTGATGCTGGGGGCACACACTCAACTGCTGCAAAGAATGTTGATCATAACCATTCAACCTCTGTTGTTCATGCTGGTGGTGCTCATCCAACCTATGCAAGTCATGTTGGACCTAGTCTCTCAGCCTCTGTAGGTCATGCTGGGGGTAGTCTCTTAGCCTCTGTGGTTCATGCTGAAGACAATCCGTCAACCACTGTGAGTCACGTTGACACTATTAAAAAGAATACCCATTCAAAACACAAGCCCAAGTTTCCTTGTAATCTTTGTGAGGGAGACCACCTTAATTATAAATGCCCTTCTATTGCAGAGGTGTGAAGAGTTTGGTTTCATGGTCATCCCATTTTTGAACATTCTGAAGATTTTCAACAATCAACCTCTCCTAGTCAGGTTGGACCCAGTCACCCAGCCTCTATAGTTCATGCTGGGGGCAAACTCTTAGTCTTTGTAGGTCATGCTAAGAGAAAACAGTCATCCACTGCTAGTTATGTTGACACCATTGAGAAAACTATTCGTTCGAAGTGAAAACTTAAGTTCCCTTGTAAACTATGTGAGCGAGATCATCTTACTCACCAGTGCCCTGCTACCATAGAGGTGCGAAGAGTGTGGTCCAAGACTCAAGAATTTCCTTCTCCTGAACAAGCTATAGTTTCTCAACAACCTACTCAACCTTTGGTTGATCAAGTGGTCAAACCAATCTCAGATTTGGTTGATCCCACTCTTCTTTCAGAGAGTGATCCTGATGTGATTGAACCAATGTCATATTTGGTCAATCCCATTCTCCCTTCAGAGAGTGACTTTCATGAAGCGATTGAACCGAGTCCATTGTCTATCAATCCCACTCTTCCTTTGGAGAGTAAAGTGTCTTCTAGTCACATTTTCTTCACTGATAGTTCAGAACTTACTGAACAAGGGGGCATTGAACTCTCTTCGGATCAACCCCCACCAAGCTCTCGGATTGCTTCCTTTGATTGGGATAGCCTAGTTGAGCCGCGCCTTCCTTCTGATGCACCTTTCCAAATAAAGGTCAAAGTTGAATCATTCACAATTTCTCATTGTATTATTGATGAAGGAGCCTCAGTTAGTATCTTGTCTTCTCGTGCTTGATGAGGCATGGGATCTCCCAGCCTTGTGTCGACATTTAGTCAGTTACTGGCGTTTGATAGAAGAACTAGTATAGCCTTGGGAATTCTTGCTCAAACACCTGTTACTTTGGGTGGGAAGCTGTCTTAGTTGACTTCATGGTGATAGAAGACCCCTTGGAATTTAATATTCTCCTTGGACGTGATTATGTCTATGCCATGTAAGTCGTGGTGTCAACATTCTTTTGTGTGATGTACTTTAATCATGGCGAAAAAATTGTCACTATCGATCAATTGGATTTTCTTGATCCGTCTCCTGACCCAACTAGAGACTAGGTATTTCCTTTATTGGTTCCCAGTGTTTCTATAGACACTACCCCACCACAGGTGAGATATGTGGCCTCATGTCCTTTGCGTTCAATTGCTACTGAGAAGCAACCTCTGTTTTCATGTTTATCTTCTTGGGACTTGGTCCTAGTAGTTGACTGGGTGAGTCATCCTATACAAACCATGGAGCTTTCTCTCCACTCTGTTGATCCATTTGAAAGTTTAGACATGTGCCCTATCTCAGATGAAGTCTTCCTAGAGTCTTTGATACAGTTTGATCTTCTCTTGGATGTTGGTTCAATTGTGAATAAGTCTAACCCTGATTTTCCTAGTAAGCATGACCTTTCTTCCTATGTTGGTCTTGTTGATTCTTTTGACTCTTCCTTTGAATAGCAAGTTAGTGATCTTGATGAGTTTGATTTTTCTTTTGAAGTTTTGAACTCCTCTGATACTGAGTTTGTCTTGCAGACTCTATCTCTCCTGTTGATTTTTTCTCTCCTTCTGAGGTTAATCTTACTAATTATAAATGCTTGAGCCTTGGTTCTATAGAATATTCTTCAATTGATTCTGCCTTGACTTTACCTTTTATAGAAGATAGCAAAGTCACACGTGTTTCTACTAAAGTGACCTGCATCGGATCGTTTCTTTTGAATATGATTCTGATGTTGTTTTTCTTGGAGATAGGATTTTTAGTTGGATTCACAACTGTTTACTGGCCTTGTCTTGTTTTTCAAGATGTAACTGCATTTGCATGTATCCTGCTCATTCTTTTGAGCTTGATGTCGGCTTCCACCCTTTTAGCTCATTGTATAAGCCCTCATCTTTGTTCTCATCATCGCTAAGCCTTGTATCATTTTTCCTTTGCAACTTGACACCCTTTACCTTAAGGAGACATTCCCTGAGTGTCTTTATCCTGCTCATGTTCCTTGCATTATGCATAGGTTTGTTCCTCGCACTTGGAACTAGTTTCGCTTGCCCCTGACACTCGTCTCCTCGCATTTAAAGCATTCTTTCTGCTCTCCTTCGAGCTCGTTAAAAACAGTAAGGAGGCCGCAAGTTGACTTTTTCGGACTTGTTAAAACTTCACGGGAAAGATTTTGAGTTTCTTTAGGCCCAGGTTTGACTCCTCAAAATAGACTTGACTGCTGAGTAAACTTGTCTGTTCAGGATTGTTAAGAATATGTGAATGGGCATCCACATTGGTGGTAGGTTATCTCTTTCTCGAACCATGTGGAATAATACAAGAAAGAAACACTCTCTTTTCTTCGGAATTGAGAAGAGTATTCTCAGGCGTAGGTTTATCATTTTTCTGAACTTAAGGGTCTAAACTTACAGAAAAGGAACCCCCGGTATGAGCTTAGTTTTCTCTTTTTCATGCTCTGGACCAAAACATGAAAAATATCTTGAGTGTACTTTATGTCTTTGTCATGCTCGTTAAACCCTAAAGAACAAAGCATAGAGTTTATTGTTGTAAGCCCCATTTCTCGTAATCAAATGGATCTTTCCGATTAATCTTGCATTCCTTCACACTCGTAAAACTTAGGCTATATGTTTCTTTTGAAGGAGCGTTGGGTAGGTGGTAATTTAACCTTTTTCGGACCTTCCTGACTAAATAAGAAAAAGGTGCGCCTTACTTCTTCGGAAGCTAAGAGAGTTCTTATGTGGGTTGTTTTATAATTTTTCAGCATCAGGAGACTAAATTGGATGAAAAAGCACCCCTCCGGAGTCTTCTTTGTAGTTTTCAGACTCTCTAAACTATGAAAACACTATCGAGCATGTACTAGTTAGGGCTCATAAAATCCACGAATCAGTGCTTTATCAAGCATTCTTCTTTCTTTTTTTCGAGCTTACCAAAAATGAAGATGGTCCTGAGTTTTCTTTCTTGGACTCATTAAACATTTACAAGAAAGAGGGGAAGGGAAGTTCATTCACATGTTTTTTATATCATGGCAGCAAGTCTTGTTTCCTTGAACAAAGCACTGGTTTTGAGTCTATCAACACTTGGGTCCTAGTATTTTGACCTTATCCTGATTCAGAGTTTCTTACTCCTCCAGTTGGTCTCTTTTCCAATTATATGGGGAATCTATCAATGTTTCCTACATTGCAGATTTGTTTCATTGGTCCTTTTGTGTCAAAATCTGCCTAAGTCACTTTTGTGTCATGCTCACTATTCAAGGATTAAACCTTTGTCGGCCATTCTGCAGTTGCCTTGACCTTTTGTGTCGACCATTCCCTGGTATCAGTTCATTACATCATGTCTTCGATAGTCCTTGTCATGAAATTCAATACCAATTCCAGATCCAATTAGACTTTGACTTACCTTGTGTTGGATGATGAAGGATGCATTAATGCCTTCCTTCCAATGGATCTTTTCCTATCGACTGCAACACATCTTTCTTTGGGGATGAGATTTAGATTTTTATGACAGTACCTTGGGGATTGTTGTCATCAGTGGCAATTTCCCTCGCTATTGGGTAGTGGGAATACCTTAATGTCTCATACTCGATGGATTCTTCAAGTGTTCGACTTCAAGTCCTTGTATTCACACTTGTTAGAATGTACTAGATACCTTGGGGACCATTTTCATTAATGGTGGTTTCCCTCGCATTTGTTAATGGTTTTTATTATTGATTGGTAATCAAACGGTTTCCTCCGTGTTCAACTTCAGCTCCTTTATTCGCATGGTTAGGATTCGTACCTTTTTTGGGCGGTTTGGATTGAAGACCTTGGGCCGACAATAGCATCGTTATTTTTCTATTGCCCAAGCTGCACAAGACCTTATTACATTTTATATGACATTTTTCTGAGACATAGATCCACCATGTATTCTTGTGGCTATGATCGATTGTCAAGTATGGATCCACCTTGTTCATTTGTGGCCATGACTCCTTTAGATTTGATATGGCACCTTTTTGCATATTGAGTGACCATGATAGTTTCATCAGTTATACATATGTTGGATCCGCCTGTATCTTTATGGCGATGATTTGTATATGGAATTTTATGTCCCAGAGATCAGTTTTTTTTTTTTTTTCTGACATTTATCTCTCTTTTAGGCACCTTTGTTCTAGTCTTTCGATCTTGGATTCTCTACTCTCTCTCTACTCAGTTGTTTCCTTTATAATGTATTTCAGCTATCATTTTCCCCTCTAACCTCATACATTAGGGGGCATCTTTTATAGCTCAAAATGACACATCTCTTCCTGTGACCACTTTCTTATGTTTTCGTCGCATGTCGACACTTCATGAAAAGTCACTGAAAAAACACCTAACTTGGAGGACCCATATCTTTATTTCTATAACTCCAGTTGACCTCATCTCTACACCGTTGGAAATATATTTCTATTGGCTAAAACTTTCCAGAAGACACCAAAGTCTGAAAATGCCCAAAAATTCCCTAAAAATGAGTTTTTGATGTGTACGTGACTTTCCCTTAAGGAAACCCACCTATGTACATGAGTTGCTATATATAATAGTCACATACACCTTAAATAAGCAACTTTTCTTCATTGCAACCCACATGTGATCCTCATGTATGCGACTGTTGTTTCCGCAACCCGTGTACGCCTCCATAAAATGTAAAAAAAATATGAATTTTGAATTTTGGGTGGTTTGGGTAGTTATGAAATTGACTCCTTCAGTTGTAACTACTTTGTCTTCGACCCTAACTCTTCATTAAGCATATAAATAGAGGTAGGGAGGTCCATGGGAGGAGACTTGAATCTTTTCATTGTTATGCTGGAGGATTTGGAGCTCTCTTTGCCCACACCTTTGGCCTAGAAGCATTCTCCTTGTGTTGCAGAGCTTGGAGGCTGAGTTCCTTGGAGAAGAGAAGCAGCAAAACTAGATCAAGGTTTCGTGAGGCACCGAACTTGAAGAGAAGGTATACTTGTACTTGTTTTCAAGATTAATAAAGATGTGATGTCCTTATTCTTCCCAAATAATTGTTCAATGTGTGATTGAAACTCTGTTTATGATCATATGATGATGTTAATCAGATCATTATTTCATGTTTATTTGATTATCATTTGTTTATATGTGGTCATATTGGTTTGAGGAAGGTATAACTTGTTTTGCAGGTCTCTCGAGGAAGAGGAGCAGGAGAAGGGCTAGAGAAAGCTTGGAACAGCCTTCAGTTAATCAGGTGTGAACCATTCTAATCTCTGAAACTTACTTATATATGCTTATTGAACATTATACATCCACCTTTCAACCCCAGTACATTGATGGCCTCTTAAACCCTATCCATAGGATACTTCCCTTTACAACACACTTCTAGCTTCTTTGTGAGTAATATCCATACCATTGTTAAGGATGTTGGTTCATGCAAGGGTGGTGAGACATATTTTGGATCAGATCCAAAATAAGTTCATAAATCATATTTATAGTCACCTCTTGAGCCACATAATGAAGAAGAGTACAAGGCCACACCACTTGGGTGTGAACCCGAGATTTTGGTGGAAGAGAAGGCCACCATAGTGTCCCTACATGAAGAGGGTAATATCAAGCATAAGTATAATAAGAGCTCTGATTTTTGTAGCAGTTATGTTTACTTACAACTACCTGATGCATGAGAGGATGAAAATACTTCACTTTCATATGAGGGATGCAAAATAAGGACAACTGTGAGGGAGATGAATTCACTCTTGGTTTCTATGTTGGTGATCACAAAATCATTTTAAAGGAGGGTGATGTTTTCAATGGAGTTATGGAATATTTTGGATCGGATCCAAAAGAAGAACATAGATCAGATGTTAAATCATCATTTGAACTTCCTAATGAAGTGGAAGACCATCCCCCACCAGTTGGGTGTGAACTAGAAAATTTGAAGGAAGATCTCATGCAAAGGGATGAACACAATTCATATTTTTGTACTCCCTTGCATCATGATGAAGTTGCAGCCACATCATAGGAGAGGATTGACCTCATTAAGAATCCATATCCCACTATCATCATTGAGGAGAGCCATGAACCACCTAGTCTTACAACTGGGAAAACTAAAATAAAGATCCATGAAGGGGAGTGCAAGTTACTGCAATGTATTTATAGTGAAGGAGGAGGAGAAGTTTCCCATGAGAATAAATAGATATATGTTGCAGTAATGGAATACATAACTTGAATCCTTATTGTCGAGGACTATGCAACAAAATAGCATGGTGTTCATTCACTTGACCCTACTAATAGTGATGTAGAAGAACAATCCAGAGAGATAAGAAAAACTTTGGACATGGTTGAAAGAGTACCTACTAATGGCTGCTCAAGTTTTAGTGAGACGTCTACTAAGGGATGTCCACCTCTTTATGTTGGTGACATAAAGATTTCACTTGAAAAAAAGGTCCCAATATCAACTTCCACATCACCATTGGAGTTTCATGAAGTTGATCCAAGAGAGAGAGAAGAAGAAGAGGTTCATTTGTCATAAATTTATTTTCTTGTAGAGTCACTGAAGATGAGTGAGTGCAAGATCAAAGAGGACTTACACATTCTCCATGGAACACATGCATTGATGAAAAATATCTGTTAGAATTTGGAGGAGAAATCTTCCATGTGTTGGAAAAAACCCACCAACAAAGCCCCATTGATAGGGGTTCTCACTCTATCGACGCCCAACCAGTACAATCTCCCTAAGAACAGGCCCAGACAGGTTTTACCCTACCCAGCAACCTCCACAAAGTGGATGAGGTCTCACCTGAGGCGTTCAAGGGAGAGTTGTTGGAACCAAGTTTCCAATAGTAATAAAGGAAGATATGGAATCTAGGGTTTTGACAACATAACTATCAGATTAAGTCATTCAACATAAATATGACAGTTACCACAATTCATGTTCACAACTATAGATCTAACATCATTTATTTATTGCAGTAGTATCATTTATAAACAATGTCAATAAGCTTCATCATCATTCATCAGAATTGCAACATAATTGGGATAGATCACATCATCAGTTCATTGTAGCAACATCAGTACATCATAAACAGATTCAATATAGTTCTCTTTGACATCGCAACAGAGAAAACAAGAAAATAGATGACAACATTTAGGCAACGACTGTCATGTCATATTAATTCTGCGTAATAGATCCAAAACAGATAATTCTTCTCCACAGTAGGAGACTGATTACATCGCAAAATTCAGTATCTGACAAAGATAGTTTGTAGATTTTTCAAAACAAAAGACTCATCAAGACCATAGATAGATAGCAACAGATTGATCACTCTGAGATATTGACTTGGACTTGTATTGCGCTGATCATGATCTCCTTCATCCTTATGTCTATCTCTCTATCATGTGTCATACAATTGCAAGACTAGCTCTATATATAGGCTTGCGCCTTTACATCAAAGGTCCATTTCTAACTAACTTCTAACCACTAATGACCTATGTCCACAAAACATGGTCAATTAATACATTAAATATTCAAAAGTGGTTATTCTTCCACCCATCGCGCTGATCTGGCCTTGCACAGTGTTGCATGAGTTTGCGTAGCTACCGTGATGCTGCACAACTCATTTGCCAAAAACCCATGCCAACAGGCCCCCAACACAGTCTTGTGGCTCATCCTCGAGCCACGTCAGGTTGACAAGGTATATGCCAATGTCTTGTCCTTAAAATCTTCAAACTACTTGTTACAAAGAGAAATTCCTATGGCTTGGGGTACCACAACAGACATCTTGACTCCAGAAATCAATCATTTCCAATATGCAATAGAAATAAAATATCTAACACTAAAGAATCAGACCTCATACCTTATTCCAGATGGTTGAAGTAGATCCCCGTTGAGCTTTCCACTTTCAGCTTGAATTGATTAATCACGTCCTCAACAACTAGTAAACAATATAAGCATACTATATAGATTGGTGTTAGATCTATTCTAGCATATATAATCAACAATGTATAAGCATTTGAAATCATCCCATGGATAAAATATTCATTCAAACATACATTATTGGATAGGAAAAGATATTTCTATTAATATAAGATCAGAGATTACAATGGGTACAACCTCTGTCGGCACGTCTACGAATCGGAAAAACTGAATCCCCCACTTGGGCCTCCACCACTTCAATCCTCCATCTCTTGATAGCAAGCTCACAAGCAAAAGGAAAACTTGGGAAGAACACAAAAGTGCTCCAAGGGACAAAGGGATGCAGACTCAAGCATAAGTTCCAGCAACAATGGACTATAGTTTCTTTGCTCTCAATTCTCTCTTATGCCTTCAATGTACCAAAGAGTTCCTTATATAGCTTTTCAAAGGGGTAATGAAAGGTCGAATCCGAGCGATCTCAAGGCATGTGGATGGCCAAGAGTCAAGTGAGTTGGAGCCATGTCAAGGAAAAATCCAAAAGGATTTTGATTTTGTACACATCCCGATGTACGCGGTTTTAGTGGTCAAACCCACATATATATGCAATTAGGGGTTTAAAAGTCGCGTATATGAATTTACACATGTTTTCAGGGATGGTCAAGGAAACATCAAAGGACAAAAAATGGTCCAAGGGGTCTAAGGAGTCTGCAGAGGGTCAGGGGAAAGGCCATACAAGTGTGATTCACTTGGAGTAGTAAAATCAGCTATAACAGATGCCCCCTAATGTGTGAGGTCAGAGGGGTCATACGATGGCCGAAATACATTATAAGTCCATCCCAGAAGTGGAGTGATGAAGGATCCCAAATGGAATACCAGCCACCCAATCAGCATAGTACAATGATAGAACTCTGCACATAATTGCAAATACATATAGTAGTCCTGGATACATAAGAGTACAATGGCCATGAATGGGAATGATACAAGATATCACATAAGTGGTCATCGCCACGTACAATATACATAGATCAAAATCTCCACGATGAAGATATACAAAGGATCATGATCTCCATGATGGCTAAAGATATATGATGGATCAAAATATCCATGATGGCTGAAGATGTCTGACATATACTGGAATCAAGTCATGAGAGCTGAAATCTCATGAAGACTGGCACGATCAAGGAGGTAGCATATAAGAGATGCCACCAGTCTGGAAGGTCTTCTACACAAACCGCTACGAGTACATGTCCTACTATGCGAATAGAGATGTCGGGGTCGAACATAGTAGTCCAGCGTCTAATTATAGATCATTAATGTATACTGTTAACAGACGCGAGATCACCCACTGATAATGAAAATGGGAATCAAGGTACTAGAGTGCAAACTAACAAGTGTGACTAAATGTGTTGAGGTCAAACACTTGAGAGGATCTATCGATTAGGGGACATTGATATATTCCCAAAGACTGTCGATGGTGAGAGAACCTGCCACTGATGATTGCAAGTCTCAAGGCACTCAAAATGACTCTAGATTCCAATCCCAGAATAAATGATCTGAAGTCGATGGGATGAAATCTGCTGGAAGGAGGGAATTAAGGCACCCCCCATCATCCAACAAGAGGTACTCAACAAATCTGTATAATGTGGAAGGATTCGATCATAAGGTGCACTGACCAGTAACTATACCAGGAATGGCCGATATGCAAAGTCAAGATAACTAAGGAATGGCCGACTCAGGTTTCAACTTCCATTGAACAAGAGCATAACGGTTCATGGTGACTGAATAAAGGTAGCATAGACTCGATATAAAAACTGGGACATCTCTGCGACACAAGAGGCATCGACAGAGGCTCCATGGGGACTGTAAGCTTAACCAGTCAATGGAGATAAACTTAGATAAATGAGTACAGCTCCTAAAGTCAAAATATAAGCCCAACCAATGGATGTGATATACAATGCTCTGTTTGAAGGCGACACGACTCGAGAGCTACCAAAAGATAACATCTTTCCTTATCCGGCTTTTTGGTTTTTTGATTTTTTTTGGACTTTCTCAAATATTTAAAAATCTTGAAAAAGAATAAAATGGCTTTATAGTTATAGACTAGGAGGGGACAAGTGTCATAGGGTCAAACAAACTAGTTCCAAGCAGTGGAACATACCTATGCTCAATGTAAGGATACATGTGTAGGATAGCGACACTTGGGAGAAAATCCCCTCTCGGTAAAAAGGGAATCAAGCTGCAAAGGATATATAAAATGGCTCTGCATGGCTAGACATGAGACAAGCTTTGGCTATATGTCTGAAATGCAATGTCAGGGAAGCTGGCATAAGGCTCAATAAGGCAGGAAAAGCTCATGAAAATGCAATTACAACTTGACATACGAGAGTCCTGAGGGAAATAGGCCAACAAAAGATCAAGAGGAGTATGAGGCTCTTGTGAAATGTCATGGTAGTACTATACAATGGATTCCCACACCCTAAAGGAAAAAATGTCAACATGGGCACCAAATGTAGGTAAGGCACTAACTAGGGTACCCATGTAAGGTCAAGCTCTACCACTCACATCATGCCACTTCTAAAGCAGCAAGAAGGTTCTGTGACATAAAAGAGTGGGTTCGTACCTAAGGTTATGATGAAATGGTCATAAGGTCATGAAAAATGAAAATGGTGATGAAACCTAACCTACATTCTAGTTTAGACATGATACCTGAGACCAGCACGAATGGGTCAATCCAACAGCTGAAACGACACTCAAAAAGGTCTCCTACATCAAGAATTAGGTAAAAAACGGTCCAAAATGATTAGAAATAGTCCAAACTATAGGAAAGGGGGTAAAAAATTTCAAAAATTTGAAAAATTTCTATAAATAGTAAATAATTCAAAGCATTATAAAACATTTGAAACTTTTACCCATTTGAGCTCAGATTTTCAACAGCAAATTCCAGGAGATTTAGCCGGCAGAATCCACTACCGTTTCTTCCAGGTACTTACCCATGCTATTATCTTCCATTTCAATGCAATTTTATCAAATTCCATGGTCATTTGAGGTTTATAGGCCAATCTAAAAAAGGTGCTGCAGCACACACGGAAATTGAGGGTTTTTCCACGTATAGGGCTAGCTATACGTGGAAAATGCCCCCAAACCTGCGTACATACGCAGCTGTTTGGAAAACAGACAAGTATGCGGCCGCACATGAGGTTTTTTAAGTATTCTAATGGGAAAACTTGCAATTTTTTGTGTAGGATGGTCCTATAATGGAGAGAGAGTGAACATGGTGATGTAGAGGAGGCAGTAAGGGCCGATCTAATGGCTCAACAAGCGCTACGTGCATGTGGACTCTACAAGTTTTGGTGTATTGGTGGCTTGAGGGCCAAACCAAGACTATTGCAGATGCTGGTGGATTTTGGGATCCAAAATCTGAGTCCTTCCAGATAGATGGGATGTCCCTCACCATAGAGGTGGAGGACATATACTTTATTACTGGTCTTTCTCGACAGGGGGAAGTAGTGAACCTTCGTTCTCGTCGATGAGTACATTGTGGTGTACTGCTATCCAGACACAAAGAAGGTGGGGAGTCAGATCCCAACCAACTCTATACAGGTGCTGGGCCTAAAGGCCATCTTACGGAAATTGGGCAGGATAGCAGGCTTGGATTCAATCCACTAGGCCTCACAGCCTCTAATGTTCTATGCAGTGGAGTGCATGAGACCCACGGTATATGATTGGAGCACTACACTACTAAGCAACATGAAACATCAGCTCAGTGAGTGTAAGCAGGGTAGAGTGCGAAACTTCAGGTTCAACAGCATACTAAGCACTTTTTTCTTCGAGTGTGTTCTAGGATTGAGCACCAAAGTTGACGTTCCTCTTCATGGGGTTCGAGATCCATCCCAACGACGTTGGGCAGATGCGATGCGTAGACTGGGGGGAGGTAGGGTGGCCAACCCCTATCTAGCTGATTTCTTTCCGTGGTGGCGATGACAGATAGTTTCCATTGATGACTACCCCTATGCAAGGATAGATTTCCACGGGGGCCTAGACATGCCGCTACCACCAAGATCGGCATACGGTGACATAGGTATCGAATCTCCACCCTCTCTTTAAATTTTTGAGTCATTTAATTTTTTTTGTGTTTTCTGATTATATGGAATCAAAAGACATATATTTTTTTGGTGACAATACATAGTGACATCTACCGTTTGCATGCAGATGTGGGAGCACGGCGGCCTGAAGGCTTCCCTCATCACAGAGGAAGCGGAAGAGGAGACAATATCCCATGTGTGGATGCAGAGCGGACGCTCCAGAGCATTCATACCAACTTTGTTAGGCTGACACACAGAGTTCCCATGGTGCAAGTCGAGGAATTTCCTGAGGCTATGCAGTGCCAGGTGGTGGGTTTACCACAAGCATGGGTGCGATTATCCTGACGGCTAGCTAGAGCCGTAGTGACCTTCCATGATCACAACCCCCCTCCTCCTCCACAGGCTTAGAGACCTGGGAGTGACACATTTTGTATTACCGTGTATTATATGTTGGTGGCTGGAGAGCCCCATTTTTGTATCATGACACTATGTATTATCACATTTTGGATGTTATATAATTTTTTTTTATGGTGATTGGTTTATTTATTTACATGTGTAAAAATTTGTGTTTGTGATGAATTTATTGTGTATGAAACAAATGCCAATCTAACACGTAGTTAGCATATGATTTAGCAAATTGATTATTAATTCTTGGAATATATATGTATGTTATATTGTCAAATTTCCATTCTAATAATATCACACATAAGAATATTCTTAATAACGTCAAATCTCTAACATGGTACAAACCATTAAGCTGTGACACTACTAACTCCGAGTCAAGACGTACCTTAAGAGAAAGAATGCCATGTGAAATGGCATCCTGTAGAAGCTCAATAACGACACTATATTCAGCAACATTGTTAGAATATGGCCATAGACATACGCCTCCTGAAGATAGTACTTGACCCATAGGAGTATAAATCACCCAAGCAGCAGAGGCTGAGTGTTGAGTGTGACAGCTCGCACCATCCACGAATCCTATGTAGGTGGAAGATTCCATTGACATCTTCCAAAAGAAACAGAAACTAATCACAAACCCGATCACGATAAGAAAAAGACCTAACTATGGAAAACTGTACAATAATATACAATAACCAGCCTTGGTTGAAAATCATGCATAGTACTTCTTGAGATAGAGCCCATTTCTAGGCTCTGCCAAGGCCGTTCCCTCATAATCCACTAACTCATAAGCACCCTTCTCTAACACACGTTTGATGATGTAAGGACCACGCCACATGGGGTTAAACTTTCCTACCCCCAAGGGTTCCTTCGGTTGATCCCACAAAAGGACCAATTATCCCCCACTAAACCTCCTTGGATGAATAGACTTATCGTACTGGACATTTACGCGATGTTTATTTACTTCTAGAGCCACCAAGGCATCTCAACTCTACTCATCAAGTTGCTCAAGGTGGACCAAACGTTCCTCCAATGGGGAAGTGTCTGGTAAGAGCTCTACAGCTAGCTTCAAAGAAGGAATCTCGCATTCAACTGGCAATATTGACTCCACTCCATGTACAACTTGATTATGAGAAAAACTCATGGTAGTCTTAACAACAGTTCTATATGCCCACAAAGCAGGATATAACATGATGTGCCAATTATTCTTGCTTCATGCGATGGTTCGTTGGAGAATGGATTTGAGTGATTTATTCACTGCTTCTACCTGTCCATTCGCTTGAGGGTAGTACGAGGAGGAATGCTCTTGTTTGTACCCTAACTTTGATGCCAACTCTTCCACCATATGATTATGAAAGTGCAAGCCATGGTCAGTGACAAGCTCTTTCGGATTACCAAACTGAGTAATAATCTAGTTGAATACGAAGTGCACAGCTGTCTCACCGTCGGATTTAACTGTAGGCATAGCCTCATCCCATTTTGTGAAGTAATCAACAGCCACTATGATATGATGATGCCCCCTAGCTGAAGCTGGGTTGCAATCCATAAAATCAAGCCCCCACTTAGTGAAGGGATCAACGGTAATGATGGGATGTAATGGGGCAAGTTTCGAGCGCATGTTATGTGCAAACACCTGGAAAGGGTGGCACCTCTAGACTACATCAACACAATCTTTAAATATCGACGGCCAGAAATAACCCGCTCTTAATATTTTTTGGGTTGTAGAAAGCCCAGATAAATGACCACAACAATCCCATCCGTGCCAATCATTCAGCACTACCTCAGCGTCTTCATGAGTTAAACAACGTTGTAAAATGGAATCTACCCCATGGCGGTATAAAGTGTTATCCACTATGAGGTAATTCTCAGACATGTGACGTAATCATCATCCTTCATCCCGTGAGAGTTGAGTAGGGACCTTCAACATTTGTATATATATAATGATATCCCCATACCATGGGTCTAAAGTTGATATTAAGAAGATGTGCTCATCGACAAACGTATCTTCACAAACCAACTCCTTGGCCTCGCTTGGGAAATCCGATATAAGCTCTGCAAAAATTAACGATTTCTTCGACTTTGCCGAAACAAATTCGAGATCAAATTCTTGCAAGATGACAATCCATTTATTATATTTTTCCCCAATCATCCTTCGAGTGAGGATGAATTGAAACGGATTGACATGGGCTACAACCAAGGTCTGGTGAAGGAGAATATAATGTCTCAACCGTTGAACCGCATGTATGGTAGCTAAGGAAAGCTTCTCAATATGAGAATAACGAATCTCCACATCAATAAGATTCTAGCTCAGATTGTATATGACATGTTCTTGGAGCTCATCATCCTCTTGAACCAAAACCATCCCAATCGTCTCAATGGACGGGACCACATAAAGTAGAAAATCATGGCTATAGTCTGGGGGACTAATCACCGCGGCCGATGCTAGGGATTTCTTGAGCGCATCAAAGGACTCCTGGGCTCTCTCATCCCAAGAAAAGGTGGTGTCCTTCAAAAGATGCATGAAGCCTCTAGTCAAATTGGCAAAATTGACAACGAATCTTCGTAAGAAGTTTTCCATGCCTTGCAAAAATTGAAGATGATGAATATTTTTCGGGGGAGACAACTGAAGCATTGCCTCAACCTTCAAAGGGTCGACTATACCCTCTTTAGAAATGATGAATCCTAACAAGCAGCTTGACTTGACACAAAAGATGCACTTGTGAGGATTTAACCTAACCAAATAGTGGCGGAACCTTTCGAATACCAATCTCAAGTGATAGGAATGACGCATTCTCATACGACAATGAGCAGCAATATCATCCAAAAATACCTCAATAATCGACTTGAGATCGTGGAAGATCAAGGTCATTGCCCGCTGAAAAGTAGCTCCAGCGTTCTTAAGTCCAAAAGGCATTTTCCGATATGAAAAAGTTCCCCAAGGACAAATAAATGTAGTCTTATGTTGGTCCTCAGGATTAATTTGTATCTGATTATATCCAAAAAAGCCGTCCATAAAGGAAAAAACCTAGCTACCCACACACTCATCCAAAATCTGATCAATAAATGGTGTGGGGAAATTGTCCTTAGGACAGACACGATTCAAATCACGAAAATCAGTACATATGCGGATCACTCCCTGCTTCTAATCCACTAGAATGGGGTTTGAAACCCACTTCGTCAAGGGAACAAGATAGATAAAACCGGCTTTCAATAGTTTCTCTATCTCTACCTTAATCGCGGGTGCTTTCCTAGGATTCACCGAACGCAAGCATTTTCGAACAGGCTTAGCGTTGGGATAAGTGTTAATCTCGTGTTCAACAATATGAGGTTTGATACCTGGAATTTCATCATAAGACCAAGCAAATATATCATGAAATTATTTAAACATATCGATGTATTCTAGAATCTCAGCATGGGAACATTTTACCCCAATATGGACATTCTCTATCCTGTCAGGATTGCGAGAGATATTGATAGGAATCATTGAAGATATTTTTTCCATGTTTCCATCAACCATCTGACCAGGAGAGCTTAATGGAACCATAGGACTACCAAATCTCTCACTAAGAACTACCCTAAAGTCCTCACGCTCCAAGCGGTTAAGTTCGGGAAGAAAATAAGATCTATGATGGAGTTCCTCCCATGGTGGCTCAACTCCCAACATAGCCTCGATAATCACTTCATCTGAAGGGAGAATAGTATCAAGGCAGTCATGCATGTGAGAAGACTGCATTGCCCATGCTAGCAGCACATAAGGGTCCTCCTCCTCCATCCACGAAGAGGAAGCACTGGGCTCTGCAACAGATTCGAGATTAGCTTGATAAGCTACCATAGTTGTAGGCAACGACACATTCGTCATGATAGGCTCGCTCGGAGTACTCGGTGTAGGAAGAATCCACGGATCTTCCATATGACTCGTGCGAAAATACACTGATCTCATAGATGTCGAAGCCTCACCAAAACTAGACCCTATCACAAGGATAGGTGCAGGGCAACTAAAGCTTCCCATGAGGGATGGATACATGCCCACACCCACATTCCCAGTTGCCGGCTGAGAGTGTTCAATGATTGGGATCGAAGCTCCCGAAGATGTGGTAACTGACAAATTCTTGAATGTCATTTGATCAATCATGACTATCTTCCCATTAAATGGAAAGCATACAACGTGAAATAGGGAAGAAGCTATGGCTTGCATACTATACATCCAATTCCTACCTAGCAAGAGATTGTAGTCAAGGGGCACATCAACCACCTCGACCTCTATCGCAATGGTATTCCCTCCCAAACAGACCTTAAGGGAAGGGAGAATCCTGTGTGGCCTAAGTGATCTCCCATCGAACACAGTTAACATGTTCATCGACTTAGACAAATCAGGGGAACCTAAACCCTTCCAGCATGATAAAGACATCATAGAAGCAGCAGCGCCTTCGTCAATCACAGTGCGTTTGACGGTCATGTTAAGACATTCTACATGAATCAAAAGAGACACATAGTAAGGCAAGTGAGGCTAAAGTCCCGTGGTTTCAAATTTAATCACAGAGGAAGAATTATCATCATTCACACCAAGGGCAAAAAGAAAATCCTTCCTTTGTGAAGGACAACTCTGAAGCACTTCCAATGCAGACATCCCACAAGGGGTGTGGCCCAAATCCTCAACAATTGAATAGTTCTGGGCGGCTCGAGAATTAGGATTGTGCCTTGAAAACTAAGGAATCCCTTAGGAATGCGAGGTGTAGCTTTAGGTTTATCCACAAGTTTCTCAATACGTAAAGGAGACCCTGGTGGATCAAGTTCTTTTCTGGGCTAGGTTTTGATGAACCATAGTCCTTTACAGGGGTCACAACTTTCGCAGCATGTACCATGTTAATGCAACCAAAACCACTACCCTCCGGCGGATCATGATCACCACTAGACTAATCATGGGTCCTCAAGTTCATATTTTGATTGTGAGGTAAAGGTTTAGTTAGCACAGCTGGGCCCTGTGCCAAGAATCTCGAGGCTTCATCTATACGAGGGCACAAGTAAGTGAGGTGATCGTCCTTACACAACTTGCAAGGGAACTTAACCTTATGTTTAGCTTGCTTGTCCCCCCCAGCATCACAGATGTTCTTGCCATTATTATGAGCATTTTTGTTCCTATTCCCACCCTTACGATTATTCTTACCCTTCTTTTTATTCCGTTCGGGCTGTTGGTTACCCTTCTGGTCCGACAATTGCACTGAAAGCACACTCACCGTTTGGGCGGGTTAAGACGAAGCCATGGCTTGTCCCAAAGTATACTGGTTGAGTGACAAATGACTAACTTGTTTTTCAACCGAATCCATATGTTTAACACTCACACAACCCACAATGTCGTCGGCATGTGGTCTAGGTTTAACTTTGGGGTCGAAACTAGAATGCAGAGCATTGAGAATGATCTCATATAACAAACCGGACTAAGCATAAATAAAATCCAGTTCCTGTGCCCTAAAAATGGATTTCTCCTCATTTTACACTCTAGATGTAGAAACATCCTTTGCTATATACAGAAATAACGATTTAAGGAACCATTTGAGGAGGAAGTCCAACGGTATAAAGGCTTTATTTAACCTCTTCCGTTAATGCCACTCTTGGATATGATTTGAGTTATGTGTGGCTTTATCCTACTGAAATGTCGACAAGAGTTTAGTACCAAGGTCATAATGCATTGGTAGCTGGAAGTGGTTAATAAAAGTCATTGTTAGGTCATCGAGGAAAGCAAATGCTCCCCTAGGCAGCTCTATATACCATTTCGCAGCAAGCCTTGTAAGGGTGTGTTGAAATAGTCCCAAATGGATTGAGTCCTAATGTAAGGAATTCGAAAAGCACCATAGGTGAAATGTAGTAACGTGTTCACTTAGATCCTGTCCCGATTTTCCCTCGAATTTGGGTATGTCCGAGGGAAGCTTAGTAGGGACAGCTGGCCAAGCCAGGTCATGAGCTACAGGATCGTTCATCAATCTCAATAAGTCAAGAAGATTCAGCGTGGTGAGGAAAGGGATCCTAGGATGATGAGGTCAATGGACCGCTCCCTAATAGTTCTGATTCACATAGGTCTGATTACCACCATGGCCTTGGCCATAGTGTCCTCCTCCCGTTTGACCCATATAGGGTGGCATGGAAGCACCATAGTGTGGTGTACCTTGACTATTCAGAGCTATAAAGCCGTAATTTGGAGAGTAAGTGGGTTGTTGATACCCGCCCCCAAAAGGTGAGCAACCCTGTCCATACTGCATCCCATAATAAGGTCCAAAAGTCATCGCATGCGATGTCCTGTGAGACACTCTGTAAGTAGGAACATACACTCCAGAAGTAGGAATATACATATTGAAAGTAGGAATATACACTCTGAAAGTGGTAATATGACCTCTAGAAGTATGAGCATAACCTCTCGAAGCAACAGGCAGAATGTAAACTTGAGACACAACTGGTATAGTAACCGCAGCATGGACATGACTCGTAGCAATGTTTCGGCTCGAAGGATCATGTGAATGAGGTGGAGGGTGAACATTCGAAGAAATAGGGATAGAGGATGAAGGGATCTATGTAATTAAGTACATATTGTTCCCTATAGTTACTTGTCTTGGATCTGGTATCCTAATAGGATCACTAACCCTGGACCTAGGAGGAATATGTGATGTAGCTTCCACCACTAGGATGGAAGGTGCAATGTGACTAGTGCCCCCAAACCTCTCCGCATGGTAAGGAATGAGAGTGCCATGGTAAGGAATGAGAGTGCCCCCAGGCATAGTGTTAGGCTTGAACTCAGATTCAACATGAAATTCCAAATCATGTGTGGGAAAACTAGACATACCATAACTACCATAACTAGTGCTGACGGGTTCAAAATGAGTCTCCTCATCTTCCGACATTCCATACCGGCAATGGGTCAATGGGGGATCGACTCTAGTGTGAGTAGGTCTATCATGAAAGGTTGCTATCTCAGAAATCACAGGACCTAACTCAGTCAAGTCGGGTGAAGTATCATAGGTAGGACTAAACTCCTCATCTTCCATAGGAATGGGAGAAGGTGGTTCAGCAATACCTCCTATATGGTCTCCCATGGTGTGTGAATCAATGTGCAAAGTAGTCCACCTAGACTATTTATTTCTCTCTCCCAGAGGAAGAGGAGACATAGAAGGCAGAAGTCGCGCTAAACAATGAGAACAGTGAGGAGCCACACCCGAATCCACAATGACTCAAAAAATAGAAAAGACTCACTATCTACACAAACCCTAGGCAAGCTATCGTGCACAGAGCAATCACCAATAAAATCTAAAGCCAAATTCAAGCAATCGAGGGTAGGATAAGTGAGCTCTTGAATGAAGCAGGTATGTCTCACCTAGGAGAGGCTTGAGACTACCATACACAACAAGCATAGGTACATAACCAATTATTGTGGCCCTCAGCTTCAACGCGTAAAGTGTCTTTGTTGTCTGACCCCAACCTGGCCGAGACACTTGTAGAATAACCCCTGCAAAGTACCCCCTCAATATCCTAGGTAAGGCCACTAAGGTCACCTCAATATAATCAATGCTCAGGCGGATAGTCACGGGCAGGATTGACCGTATGGGCAGGGTAGCAAAGCCCAAAACTCTCGAAAGAGCCCCCAGATACGAATACAATCCTGGAAATATATCTGGTGCTACTTAGTTATGACTAGGGGTCATCCCAATCAATAACTGCTCACACTGCCTCGTGCTTAACTCCCTTTTGAGAGGAGGATCCTGAGAAGCACTGGTTATACCAAGGAATTTAACACACTCACTTGGACAGACACATACATGTTGTTGTTTATTGGTCTTGGAGAATTGAATCACAATGAACTATTCCAAGACCCTAAAACCTAATCTTGTTGGTGAACCCTATCAAATAAAATAGTGTAGTTCATTTTAATTAAGCGTTGATTTTAATTGGATTTATTACTCAAAAGAGGGATTTGGTCGTGCAACTAATGGTGTTATGACACAACATGAAGTATAATGCACACCTAACAATCAATGAAAATGTGTTGTGTCCATGAAAATAGGGTATGCTTATTACGTGAAATGCACTATTTTCTTCAAATGATAAATGCAAGATTTCCTATATGAAATCCTAACTGATATTCCAAAGTAAATCTAGTGCAAGTACAATGAAAAATGCAAAATTTAAAATGCAATGCATGATGATAAGCAAATATTTTGGGATTTTTTGAAATAAAAAGAGATATAAAAGCAAAAGAATGATTCTACAACCCTTAGACTCTACAAGCACACTCAAGTAGCATTCAACAAAAGCATTAAGGTAAAACAAATCTAATGCACTAATCTTAAAACAAAAAATCGAAAATGCAATGACAAGACCATTCTTAAAAAAGAAATTTACCCTAAAAAAATGTCTTTGGTCAGAAACAGAGGTGTATACAGACTCTGGCAGTATCAAAGGAGACTCAGCAACCATCACAATTCACCCAGCAACCATTCAAATTCCTCTAAAAGGAAAAAACAAGGGCATACGCGATTGTTCATAGTAAACCCACGCGTGTACGTGGAAATAGCAATGAAAAACGTGTATATACGCAACTGTGAGTTAAAAACTCATGTACAAGAAGAAAGGTGCATAAAAATAAAGGCCAACAAACAAGCTGAGACAAAATTCAAACCAATTAGACACCACCAGGAAAACATGCCCCCAGACTCGACACAGAAACAAGAGAAAAAGAGCAATTCAAAGTCATTGAATGCCGATAGAAAACCCCCAAAGGACAACTACTAGGAACTCCCTAGTGGAGTCGCCAATTCTGTTACGGAGAGAAATTCGTATGGATTGGGGTACCACAACAGACAGCTTGACTCCAGAAATCAATCCTTTCCAATATGCAATAGAAATAAAATATCTAAAACTAAAGGATCAAACCTCATACCTTATTCCAGACGGTTGAAGTATATCCCCGTTGAGCTTTCCACTTTCAGCTTGACTTGATTAATCACATCCTCAACAACAAGTAAACAATACAAGCATACTATATAGATTGGTGTTAGATATATTCTAGCATATATAATCAACAATGTATAAGCATTTGAAATCATCCCATGGATAAAATATTCATTGAAACATACATTATTGGACAGGAAAAGATATTTCTATTAATATAAGATCAGAGATTACAATGGGTACAACCTCTGTTGGCACATCTGGGACACTTGGGCCTCCACCACTTCAATCCTCCATCTCTCGATAGCAAGCTCACAAGCAAAAGGAAAGCTTGGGAAGAACACAAAAGTGCTCCAAGGGACAAAGGGATGCAGACTCAAGCATAAGTTCCAGCAACAATGGACTATAGTTTCTTTGCTTTCAATTCTCTCTTATGCCTTCAATGTACCAAAGAGTTCCTTATATAGATTTTCAGAGGGGTAGTGAAAGGTCAAATCCAAGTGATCTCAAGGCATATGGAAGGCCAGGAGTCAAGTGAGTCAGATCCATGTCAAGGAAAAATCCAAAAGGATTTGGATTTTGTACACATCCTGATGTACACTGTTTTAGTGGTTAGACCAACGTATATACGCGATTAGGAGTTTAAAAGTCACGTATATGAATTTACACATGTTTTTAGGGATGGTCAAGGAAACATCAAAGGACAAAAAATGGTCCAAGGGGTCTAAGGAGTCTGCAGAGGGATAGGGGAAAGGCCATACAAGTGTGATTCACCTGGAGTGGTAAAATCAGCTATAACACTACTGCAAGATCTCTTGTACCTAGAGCTGGACTCTTTTAGCAGTGCTTTGACAGTTGAGCAAAGCCTGTTGCATAGGGTGCACCTCCCCAACTTTTCCATCGACCATCTTCCAAATCTCTTGCACTGCCTACAGTGTTGCATCTACTTTGACAGCCAATTTCCCCCCAACTTCTTGAAACTCATCCAACTGGGCACAATGCTTTTGTTCGCATTCCTGGGCACATATAACTCTCTGCTATAGGTCATTCAACTCCTCAGCCTACGTGATCTGTACCATGAGCGACAATGTGTGCAATGACCTCTTCAGTGTCGTCAACTATTCTTCATCTTCTTGCACCTGCATGGTAAACTAGTCGAGTTGTTCGTCTTGGATAACGCTTTTCCAGAACTGCATCGTCGCCTCCATGATTGTCTTTGCTTCTTGCTCCATTGTTTAAAACTAGGTCTCTATCTCCTCAATAGTAGCCTTCCATTTGACAACTTGATCCGGTGGCGTCTTTGGATGGACCAGGGAATTGAGCAGAATATTGGAGCTTGACAATAGTTTCCCCAAGTCGCTTTCTCCTTAGCGATTGCAGTAAGCTCGGTCGTGTTCTCAAAGATAAGTTGACAGGCCATTAAATATTCAAAAGCGATTATTCTTCCTCCCATTGCGTTGATCTGGCCTTGCACAGTATCGCGTGATCTTGTGTAGCTACCACGATGCTGCACAACTCACTTGCCCCAAACCCATGCCAACAGGCCCCCAACACAGTCTTGTGGCTCGTCCTCGATCCACGTCAGGATGACAAGGTATATGCTGATATCTTGTCCTTGAAATATTCAAACTGCTGTGAGATATCTTGTACCTGGAGCTGGACTCTTTCAGTAGCACTTTGATAGTTGATAAAATCCTGCTGCACAGGGTGCACCTCCCCAACTTTTCCATCGACCATCTTCTGAATCTCTTGCACCACTTGCAGTGTTGCGACTGCTTTGACAGTCGGATACCCCCCAACTTCTTGAAAATAATACAACTGGGCACGATGTTTTGGTTTGCGTTTCTGGGTGCGGGAAGCTCTCTGTTGTAGGTCCTTCAACTCCTCAACCTGCATGATATGTACCATGAGCAGCAGTGTGCGTAACGACGTCTTCAGTGTCATCAACTGTCCTTCAACTTCTTGCACCCGCATGGTCAACTGGTTGAGCTGTTCATCTTGGACAATGCTTTTCCAGAACTGCGTCGTTGCCTCCATGATTGTCTTTGCTTCTTCCTCCATTGTTTCAAAATGGGCCGCTATCTCCTCAATAGTAGCCTTCCATTCGATAACCTACTTTGGTGACGTCTTTGGATGGATCAGGGCATTGAGCAGAGAATTGGTGTCCTAGATCTTGACAATAGTTTCCCCAAGTCTATTTGGCCTTAGCAACTGCAGTAAGATTGGTCGTGCTCTCAACGACATGTTGACAGGCTATTAAATATCCAAAAGTGGTTATTCTTCTCCCCATCGTGCTAATCTAGCCCTACGTGGTGTCGCATGAGCTTGTAAAGCTACTACGACACTGCACAACTCACTTTCCCAAAACCCCTGCCAACACCATGGAATACATGGAAAAGTTTAAGAATGCCATGACAAGCATCAAAGGTAATTTTATCCATTTTCTTTTTGATAAAGAAAATTTTCTTGAGCTTGTTGATTTGTTATATGAAGCATCCTTGAAGGATGAAGAGGATATTTGCAAGCTCACACAATATTTTTTTACCACCCAATATTCCTTGAAGAGAACTCAATGTTCACTCCAAGATTCCAAGATGGAGATATAGCAACTTCATTAGAAGTTGAAAAGATATTCCCTAGCTTCTTAGACACCATTCAACCATCCTCACAAGGCCATTTTCATTCTTGATAATATGGAGGAATGTCATGAGATGGTGGATCATAAGATGTATTTGGTTGTGCATGTGCTTGATGACTGCGCAGACAATCTTGATGAGAACCAAGCACTTGATCTTTCCCAGAGAAAACTTGAGATGTTTTCTAGAGAGAGTATCTTCTCCATGGAAGAGTCAAATGAGATAACCTTAGTTGGATCAACCAGTGATGAATAATATGCATCCATAATTTTGGTGGATGATTATTGTAGAGAGTTGATTCACATTTCTTCACCCCACACTTCTATTTCATCCACATTAGGTGGGGATGAAAATTGGGAGAAGGAATTTTCCTTGTTGGTTCCACACGAGGAGCATGAGGATCCCATAGGTGTTCATAATGACTTGATGAATGCATAATTCCATTCCTATTAGAAACACAGGCATCCACTTTCATTATTTTATGCCTCTTTTATTTACTTGCACCCATTGAGTGGACCCAATGGAAGAGAGTTAAGCCATTGGATATCTGTACTAGTTCCATGTTTGGGAGGCCATATGATTTCTCTAGGTGAGAAAGACTCATGGATGGAGAGTACAGGAACATATTTCTACCACTTGATTCCATTTATCCATAGATGTATTGGGTGGAGGATTACATTTCATTTCACACGTGAAGTCTTCTTGCATAAAAAATTATTCTCATGATCAATGGAAGTGTTAACCCAAAAAATCCCTCACTAAGCTCTCTATGACCTACACCACCCAAGGACACCACTTCACGAACCTCCATTAGACCCCCACACCCTCAAAAATGCTTAAGGATGAAGAAAACGGCTTAAAAACCCAAAAAAGGAGCTTAAAATACTCTCCTAGGAGATAAAGCCCCCAAAAAGGGGCAAAAACCCTAAAAGGAGATAAAATTAGGGCAGAAGGGGCTAAAGCCCGAGCCAAGGGCTTAAAACCCTAAAACCCCAAAAAAGCTATAAAAGGAGGGTGGGGGGTCACTCTCAAAACACTTCTCTCTTGCAGACTATTATGCTTCCCGTGGATGCATTGAGACCCTTTGTCTCTCAAGCCACCCACACTCCCTCTCCTCCATCTGCATTGATCCATAGCTCCCCCATCGAAGAGAGGTGCTTCCACAAGCTAGGGCATGGTGGCCCATTTCCACCCAAAGAGAAGGTATAACTATGTTTTCTTTTTTTGTTTATTTGCTTGGTAGTTTCTTTGTTTTATAACCCATGATTTCATTTGCAGGTTTATTTCCTAACATGTTTCGTAGGTATTTCGATTTCTTATAGTTGTTTGCAGGTTATTGGAAGTAGAACCCTAACCTTCTGTGCAGAGGGGTTCTCCATCTTTGCTGTTGTTTCTACTTTCTTTCATTTCATTTTTCTTTTCAGTATTTTTCCAAGTAGGAACCTACCCTTCTATCCTATAGACAGAAGGGAGCCATTCCTGCCCCTTTAGGAAGGAGAAATCCCTGCTATAGAACTGGCGACCATACCAGGTCGATCCCATAGGATCCCTGGTCCAAATTTTTAAAATTTCAAGTTTTTCAAGTTTTGCCCTAGTTTTTAAAATTTCATGTCAAAGTAAGTTTAAATTTAGTTTATTTCCAGTTAGTAGTACTACCGAAGCCTCTTCTAGGCAAATCCGAGTTAGTTTGGCCACAGTACAGGTTGCTATCGACTGGACCTGACATTGGATCTGAAAAAACCTGAAATCTGGGGCAGGTCGCACTTATCGGGAATGAACAGGGGATGAGGCTTAATGACCAAACAAGTGCACCGAGGGCACACTTAATCCCCTGAAAGGTGCGACCTCACTCAAAAACACAGATCGCAACTATTTGTGAAATCTGTGTGACCCCCTCGCTTATTTCTGAAAAAATCTTGCAGCCGCCTCACCAGATTTGATCAGAAATGTGTTGTCTGTCAAACAGAGCTTAAATTTTAGTTTTATAGGGACTATCAGTGTGGCTCATCCACCTCTGTCCAGCACACTACTTCAATTTCAGTTTTTGTTTCAATTTTCTACAATTTCTTTTACAAACAATGTGTAAATTCCAAGTAAATGTTAATGTCTTAATCAAATGAATGTAGCTTAACTAAAATCAACCTAAAACTAACTGTCTTGGTTACCCTTCCTCCTCTACCCAGTCATCACCCTTTGAGGTATTCTGGGATACGACGAAGGGAAAGCTCATATAGATCTAGGCCCTTCATTGAGTATTTTTCCAAACCATTAAAACCAGATGACCTGGAAGGAAGAGGGGGTAGAGAAGGAGAGATTCTCATGGCGCTAAGCATCCTCCTTGTTGACCAACCTTACATCTAGGATGTGACCTGTGGATCTATGGATGGGCTTAGTTCCATTGTGTTGAGAGCCCAACACCTTCTCTTCGTTGAAGAGGAATATTAGTGTGAAATAGTCATCTAGTTAGGCCATAAACATTCAGGGTTAAAAACTATATTTGTTCACAATTTCTGATTATTCAATGCTTGCATACACAACCACAATATGATGAATTTATAAACCATTTGCAGCTACCAAAAATCAGAAAAATAGATAAACAAATACACCATACCAAGTAATCAACCCAACTCAGTTTATGACGCTGAGAGAGCCTTAAAATTTATCAAATTACACTAAGAACAAACAAATCTGCAGTCTTTGAGGACATAAGTCCCTGACTACTTCAACTTTGGGAAGTACTTGGGCTCTGCCCAGAAACTCATTATGAGGAGTACCATAGAAACCCCAAAGCAGCTGGCCACTGAGAGAAATTACCAAGCGAAACGGGAAATGACCCCTTCCGATTGAGTAGAAACACCTGTGAGGAAAAAGCCAAGCATTGTCTTTTGGTAGTCTTGGTGGCCAAGTGGCCACCTATAGCCAATAGGAAGCCACTAAAACTAGGGTCCAAACATCATTCCCACCAATTTCATACATAAAATCTAACACAATTGATCCTCCACGCTCTTCCTCACGCCTAAGAGGCGAACCACCACCATTCGAAACACTCAACCGACACCGACAAAACCATTCTCAGTGATCTCCCACACCATCAGAAGGCCACACAGCCTCTGATTCAGATTTAGACCCATATCAGTCTAAACCAGATATGCTTACCGCACCATCAAGCTCTATGGCTAGTGCAAACCCGGATCCATTTTTTAGCATAACCTTACCAAGTGGACCCATTTCCACACCATAACTTGGCAAGTGGCCCAAGCTCAGTCATGCAGACTCTCATCAATCAGCTTCCACCACCTATAGTGGCCTGGTAAGCTGGCCCACTTGCAGCACATGGGGGCAATGGCCCTTCCACACACACTGCCCCTCCTGCCACACAGGGGGCAGTGGACCATCCACTTACATTGCCCCTACTGTCACACATGGGGGAAATGTCCCTGCCACTCATATGGTCCATCCCACAACACTTGGGGGCATTGGCCCATCCACAATGGTGCCACCGCAAGTACCGCCAGCTGTGCAGATGCATTATGCACCTGCAAACCCCACCACCATCGCAGCCCCATCCCACATCAACCTAGGGTGCAATCTGCCTTTCATGGCTCATCTTAATCTGCCTAATTTGGCTCGGTTAAAAAATTCCCCCATATGCCACCAAGATTTCTGGCCACTCATGCCAACCAATCTTCCATCAGACCTTCCCAAGTTTGAAGGCAAAGCAAGGGAAAATCCCCAAAACCACATAATGACATTCCATCTATGGTGCTCATCAAACAACATTGTAGATGATTCCATCAGACTGAGGCTATTCCAATGCACCCTCATTGGCGTTGTGGCCAAAAGGTACATTGAGCTACCACAAGCCAAGTACCCTGATTTCAACTCCCTAGGCTTCATGTTTCTACAGTATTTCCAACTCCCTATCAGATATGATGAGGGGGTGGAGATCCTATTATCCTACTGTCAAAACACTGCCACTCATATAACTGACCATATCCATGAGTGGCGGCGACTCTGTCGCCTATGTAAAATACAACTTGACAATAGGATCTTCTTGGATTAGTTCCTGAAGACCTTTCTCCAACCCATAGCAAAGGACATCGCATTCGAACGTCCTCAATCCAAAGAAGAGGCCATACTGAAAGCTCAATAGTTTGACCTCATCTATGCTCAGTCTTGATACCTATACACTGTCATCCCAGATGCTCCTCGCGTGGGCACCTCTTACTATGATGCATCAGGGGCATCCCATGCTGCATATGGCATCATAGGATCAGTCTCCCAACAACCACAGCACTGACTGACACCACCTATAGTCCCATCACAACCAAGCAACACTGCTAATGTTGCTTACCAAAACCAAGCTCCGGACTATGCTAGAATGATGTTCCAGTCCAGAGAAACAACTTCCTATGCACAGCCTGCACCACCACAATAGGCTCAGGCCATGGATTGGCCAACATAGCAGTATGTGGGGAAAATTCCCACATTTGTGGCTGCGCCACCCCCACAAATCTACTATGCACCACCAGTGCAACCAGTTCAAGCCCCCGCCCCTGATCCACCTGCTCCATTGGGACAAGTGTTCGCACAACAAAATCGTCCCAACCAGCCTACCCCCAACAACCAACAAGGACAAGATAGAAATAATCGACCCCAAAACCAAGCCAACAACCAACCGCAGGGAGGTATTCAACAACCAAATCCTCCCAACAATGCCGCAGCAAATCGCCCAGCCCAAAACCCCCCATGACCAAACACACCAAGACGCAACGCCCTGTTGCGCACAAACCAACCGTGCACATTATGTGATGTTTATGGGCACTACACATTCGAGTGTCCCCTCATGGGTCGAGCTAAGCAATCCATTCAGAACGAGATTCAATAGGCCGCCAACACTGCAAACCAAGTGCAACCCAACCCGGCACCACAAGGAGGCTCCTCCTAAGGTGCTTCAAAACCCACTTCCAGTCCAAGGATTGGTGGCAACTGTGCCCCCTCCCCAACCCAACCCCAATGCTCTGGGGGCACCTCCCATGGCCGAAACAGGTGTTCACCACTTGCTAGCCATGACAACTGAAGAGGTCAACTTATAGACTAGATGGAATTAGTACGGTACCACCACTGAACCCGCTGACACATCAGCAGCATCAACATCTAAAACAGAAAACCTACCTCTTCAATTACCCCTATTCCCCCGCCCCCCCATATGCTGAGTGGCCAACGACGCCACAGCTAGAGTTGCTATCAACTATAGCATTATGGATTATTTGGCCCAAACACCAATTGCCATGTCCTCTCTTGAGGTACTTAAAACATTCCCAATGCAGTGGAAAGCCTTACTAACCACCCTTGGGACAGTAGACCCCTCCAACTCCAAGTTGATCACATTCGACACGGAGAACGGAGAACTGCGCATGCCATCGACCATCGCCTTTCAAATCCCGTGACCATCCAGAATTTGGTCATGCACCAGTGCATAGTGGATGAGGGGGCATCCACATGTGTTATGTCTACCCTAGTCTGGAAGAAACTGGGATCCCCAATTCTGCAACCATCCTCCATAAATCTGTGGGCTTATGATCGACATCCCACTAAAGCCCAAGGAATCCTCCCCCATGTCCCCATCACATTAGCTGGGAAGACAGTGTTGATCGACATATAGGTCGTCAACGCTCAAATAGACTATAACCTTCTCCTTGAAAGAAGTTATATGTATGCCATGAGAGCAATCGCATCAATTGTCTTCCATCTCATGATGTTCTTCCATGAAGGGAATATCGTGACGGTTGATCAACTCACTTATCATGATCCACAAGGGTTAGTGGCACCCACCAATGTTATCCCCACCATCACTACCATTGAGCCGCAAGGGACGACCACACACGCCAATGTCATCCCTGCAATCAACACCATGGTTGAAAACATACCAGCCTCCCCATTGTTGAATGTGGGCCCTGGGTTGTTTGCTGATACCACCATGATGGATTCTTTCCCATTAGTGTCACCACCACCGACACAAAATGAAATTGCGGACTTGTGCATGGTCTCATCAAGCACCGCTGCACCCAAACAAAAACCACAACGCCAACCACAACATCGTCCGCAGCCCCAAGCACAACCACAACATCGTCCACAACTGCAACACCAACAGTAGCCACAACATCACCTGCAGCATCAGCATTATGCACAGCCGCAAACACAACCACATCCCCACATGCAACCAGTAGGGAGTTATCTGGGATCATCTCCAGTCCATACAATTCCATTCCTCTTTCCCCCACCTGGTGTCATGAGCAAGCTGGTAATGGCCACCTTAAGCCTACCCAACTTTGCATTGGGAATTTCGGTGTGGTATCTTGATCCACTGGCTCAACCAGTAATGCCCCAGGTTGTTTTAACCCTAGTGCAACCCATCGCGGTGGAGTCTCACCCTCCACCTAGCCTGTAAAATCCAACCGTCGCACCAGCACCCGCACTGCCCCACCTAAAAAGGGCCAGGGGCAAGAATGCCAAAGCCACCGCAGAATTGCAACAAGGCCCGCCTTGTACCATCTGCGAGCAACAAGGCCATCCAACTCAGAATTGCCCTGAAATCCCCATGATCTGTTCGCATTTGTATGCCATGGATACAAACGAAAACATGCCCATGGTTGAACTCCCAACCGCACCAATAGTCAGGAACAAGGCATTGAGAACAAACCATGCTTGCACCCTTTGTAGTTTGTATGGACATTACTCTCACAATTGCTAGGACGTGCCCAAATTTTGAATGGCTCTAGTTGACCTTCGTTAACATTCCCTTGAGTCTGAAATCACCTTGATTGAAGAAGTTCACCCCCCTCCGCCTTCTTCAGACACCATGTCCATTTACATGATGTCTAGTTCAACTAACCCCGCTTATCTCCACCTCCAACAACGGTCCAGCAGACCTGTCTCTTTATTTCTTTTGCAACGATGAGGAGATACTAGAAGCTCTAACCACCCTAGAATACCCATGGGACGACATGCACCATCACTCGTTCTTCCTCCCTGAAGAACTTGTGTCGCAGTCTGACCAGTTTTCCATGGAGACCAAATATTTCATCCATGGGAAGGTCTACTAGTTCAAGAACCCCATCCCAGCACCATACACCTTCGAAGAAGGGAATATGGTGAACATTTCACCAACCATTAAAATCGACATCTCGACCAATTCTGAGATTGTTGAAGAAATTATGTTGGGGGCATCTTGCTCCTCGAAAGAGGTCGATGCCTACAAAGCTCTCTTCCCAGAATTCCGCGATATCTTCACCTAGTCTTACACTGAAATTCCTAGCCTAGATCCATCCATTGTGGAACACCACATCAACACATGGAAAGATGTGGCACCCATACACCAAAAGCAACGGCCAATCCATCCATCCAAAGTGGTTGCGGTGAAAACTGAGATATAGAAGCTGCACACAGCCAACTTCATTTACCCCATTGCATACACCACTTGGGTTTCTAATCTTGTTCTCGTGAATTAAAAACAAGGTACCATTCATGTTTTCATAGACTTTCATGACCTCAATGGGGCATGTCCCAAAGACAACTTCCCCACACCCTTCATCGATCATATCATCGATGCATGCAGCAGACATGAAGACTTTTCCTTCATGGACGAATTTTTCAGCTATAACCAAATCCAAATATAGAAAGAAGACCGTTATAAGATGGCATTCACAACCCCATGGGGCACATTCGCTTACTGAGTCATGCCCTTTGGCCTGAAAAATGATGGAGCCACCTTCCAGTGCAACATGACATATTGTTTCCACAATCTAATTCACATCATCTTGGTCTACCTAGATGACCTTACCGCTCGATCACTAAAACAAGCACAACATATAGACAACTTGCGACAAGTCTTTTTATGTTTTTGCAAGTACAAAATTCACCTTAATCCCCTCAAGTGCATTTTCTGTGTCCCAGCAGGCCGTCTACTTGGATTCATCGTATCTCACAAAGGGATAATGGTAGATACCCTCAAAGTTCAGGCTATCCCTGATCTCCCTTCCGCAAAAACTCAACACCAATTACAGAGCCTCCAAGGCAAGGCCAACTTCCTCCGCTGCTTTGTACCAGAGTACGTAACAAAAGATTACGGATTCATTTACCTGCTCCGCACAAAAATCCCCTTTGTTTGGGATCAGCAAGCACAAGAATCATTGGATGCACTCAAACAAGCCCTGGCTTCTACGCCATTACTCTCAGCACCAGACTTCATTCGAGACTTCATCCTCTATGTCTTAGCCTCGAAAAATGCCATCGCTGGAGTCTTGGTCCAAGAAGACAATGCTCACCATGAGCATGTGATTTACTACATCGGTCAGAAGCTAACAGGACCCCCACTACGATATTCACCCAAGGAGAAATTGGCCCTCATTGTCATCTTCTCGGCTCAGAATTTGCGCCATTACATCATCACAAACCATATATGTGTAGTGGCAGATTCAAACCCAATGCGGTACCTCTTAAGCCGCCGCCTTCTACAAGGTTAAGAAGCCAAGTGGGTAGTCGTCCTCCAAGAGTTTGACTTATAGTTCATTTCCCTTAAAAGCATAAAGGCACTCGCACTGGCCACACTCATGACAGATCTGCCCCCATTAACTGCATCATCATCCCCCAAGGATGATCTCCCTGATGATTTCCTATTCGTCATATCCACGGACGACCCCTGGTATGGAGACATCCTTCTTTACTTATGCACACAAAAGTTCACAACACACTTAAACCGTGAGGATAGGCGACGCATCCAACATCAAGCCATTTTCCACTTGCTGATTGGAGATGTTCTGTATCGTTGAGTCATTGATACCATCCTATATCGTTGCCTCACCTGTGGCGAGGCCGAGACCATCCTTAATGACTGCCATAGTGGAGCTTTTGGTGGCCACCTTTCAGGCCTAGCAACTGCCCAGAATATTCTATGTGCCGGCTACTTTTGGCCCTCCATCTTTGCCAATTGCATCGAGGAAGTCAAACATTGCCATAGCTATTAGCTCTTTTCCCCAAAGGCAAGAACCCCCCCTACATCGTTACACCCCGTAGTCACAGTCGGGCCCTTCTGCAAATGGGAAATCGACTTCATGACAATCAACCCTATCTCGACTAATGGTCATAAATACATCATTATGGCAGTCGATTAGTTCACCAAGTGGGCCAAGGACATGCCCACATTTGATTGCAAAGCTAAAACCCCAGCACCTTCTTCTTCAACCATGTTATTGCATGACTTGGTGTCCCTAAACAATTAGTCTCAAACCATGGGGCACACTTCCAAGACGTTGTATGGGATGAATTATCAACCATGTTGAAATTCGAACACTAGTACTCATATTCCTACTACCCCCAAGGAAATGGCCAAGTGGAAGCAGTTAACAAAATCATCAAAACAATGCTCCAAAGGATGGTAGGAAATCATAAAACCAACTAGCATCACATGCTATTCTCTACCCTATGGGATTATCGCACATCCACAAAAAACGCAACTAGTTTCACTCCTTTTCACCTAGTACATGGCGTTGAATCAGTACTTCCTACAGAGTGCCAAATCCCATCCCTCCGCCTGGTGGTAGAACTCCTCCCCGATACTTTGCCTTTAGAAGAATGACTCCTCCAACTCGAGCAAACCATAGAAGACTGTCGAGCTTCCCTCCAAGCCATCGAAGTAGCAAAAACAAGATCAAAGGTCCACTATGACTCCCATGTCCACCCTCGTAGCTTCAACAAAGGGGATATGGTTCTAGTATACGACCAACACAATGATAAGTTGGGTAAAGGCAAGTTTGAGTCAATGTGGTATGGCCCATACGTCATCCACCGTTTCCTCGGAAAAGGGGCATACACCCTCATTGAATCTATTGGAAAAATCTTGGAGAACCCCCGCAATGGGCTCTACCTCAATAACTTTTACGCTTAACATCACCAATGAGTCGCTTCATTTTATTTTTTTTGTTTTTCAACGTTTTTTAGCAAAAATCAGGGGCAACACCATCAGCTGCTAGTCCAAAGTCACCCGGGATCAGTTCGAGACACCTCTCACATCTCCGAGCTCAAACTTCTATCTCTTTATGAGACCATCATCTCATGCTTAACAAATAAATTTAGGGACCATTTCCCATGAGTCACCTTGATTACGAGCCATGACATGACGATGCAAGTGTCTATGGACCTGTACTAGTATCACACTTCTCGACCGCTACTCATGCGAGTTTTCGGGACACCGCCCGTTAAGGGTTACCATTCTTTAGTTTTGTTTTGCATTTTTAACACATGGTTGTCTTTTCTATTCACTGCACCTTACACGGACCTTTGGACCACTGTCCACAAAATGACTTATTTTTCTTGCATGTATTTGGAATATAAGTGCCCCCAGAGTTGCACTCACATCGCATGTAGTCAAGTTCGTCCACCACAACACACACATGCTCTCCTGACCTCTGTTTGAGAGCCACCTCGGTTTACGGTGCGTGCCTCGGCCGCACCGACCCGCGAGCCTCTGCCGCAATATATCCCACACACGTATTGGTATGTTTGAGAGCGTTCTACTCCATCCATACTACGTGGATGACCTTTGGACCACTGCCCACCATCCCGACATCGGGCACCACTTGTGCCACCGCAATCAGTTGACCATACTGGAGTTTCATTTAAGCTCTTTTCTAACTCCTTAAAACAATGAAAAGACAGCTGAGCGCAACTGCTTCCTTTCTCACTCGCTAAAGTATAGGAAAGGGCGTCTACATCATCTCATTTACCTCCTTTTGTGGACCATGTAGACCATCAATTGAAAAGGAACTCCTTGGCACACTCAAGCTAGGACCGTTCCCCTCTGCATACTTTTATACTTTCTTAGGAAGAGGGGCCGCACCTTACAAAAAGGCTCACTATCGGTTGACGTTAAGCTCTCTTCTAACCGTCTCATCAAGAACGATTGCTGACCAAACTTGGTTTCATTCATGCTCATAAAAGTATCTGAATGAGCGTCTAGTCAGTATAGGTTTAACCTTTTTCGACCTGATTGGACTACCAACAGTAAAGAAGTATCTCATCCCCCAAAGGATGTGTGAGCTCTCCTATGTATACTTTTATCCTTTTTTGGGCACATGAAACTACCAACAAAAAAGATCCCCCATTGGAGTCTTCTTCGTGCTTTCAGACTCTCTAAAGTTGAAAGCACCATCGAGCATTTACTTTCTCAGGATCACTAAAAACCCACGAGATCGTACCACAACAGTGTCCCTAGAAACCACCCCACAGAAAACAGTTTGGTAGCATTCCCACATTGGGTTATCTTTGTTCAGAGTACTCTGCAATGAGTCTTCCTTGGATCCCATCAATTTCAAAAGTTTCTACCTCCTCCAAGCATTTCCCATCTGTAGTGACATTCTCGGTATTACAGCTATGATCCCATTCCCATGAGTCAAGTTTCATTTGTTTCTTGGTCCACCCTGCCATCATACTCTGAACGAAGGAATTTTGAGTCCACCACACTCCCCCTGCCCCTATTCAATTATTTCCCTCCCTCTCCCCCCCCCCATTCAGTGGGTTAGTCTGCAGATTGTCTCACACCTTTCAGTCATCTCCCTCACACTCCTAGTCAAGGAAACATCATTGCCTTGACTAGGGGCAGGTCTCCCTCTGTCGAAGAAAACACCTATATTCCAGAGGGTAGACCCATAGGTCCCTCTATCCTAGTTTCATTAAACTCATTGATGATATCGTTGAACCACTTGAGAGGAGTCCTTTGTGCCTCTCGGGATGGTTGTTTCTCACGTGCTCGACTCCAACTTCATCATCACACTATTGAGATTCGTATAGGTTTTGGTTCGCACAGTACTTGGTTGAAGACCCCGAATGCCACCTGACTCTAGCACATTGATGAGTCTACTCGAGGGACCTAAACAGGTTATGTCCCTTGTGATTTTGGGGTTGCGTTGGAGACAGTGTTCAGAAGCCCCAGCAGTGCTTCGATATACCTTTATGATTGATGCAACATACTTGTACCACAAAGACTCTGACTCTCAATCAATGAGTCCACACAGCTATGTACCATTCCAAATCAAGCAGACCATCAGCCATGAAGATATATCATTCCATGAGAATGCCATGGGTCCAATGTACCAGATTAGTATTTTATTCAACCTCACATTGAGGCAACCATTATTGTATCATCAGTTGTATATGATTGGCTCTGATATTTTAAAGCATAGATCAAATTACTCTTTTGACATTGTCACGAGCATGGGGATTCCTGCCTCATCCATATACATGTCACACATTATTTGTATCTCACCCATTGATGGGAACCATATTAATACAAAAACCAAAATCCACCATGCCTCTGCCCTGGAAGCACCACCTCACCGCAGCAAATCCTATGATGTTCGTCGACCATACGATGAGCTCCTTCCCTCACACATCAGGGGGCAATCTATCAACCCAAAAAATCCCTCACTAATCTCTCTATGAACTACACCACCCAAGGACACCACTTCACGACCCTCCATTAGACCCCCACACCCTGAAAAATGCTTAAAGATGAAGAAAAGGGCTTAAAAAACACAAAAAGGAGCCTACAATACTCTCCTAGGAGTTAAAGCCCCCAAAAATGGGCTAAAACCCTAAAAGGAGCTAAAATTAGGGCGGAAGGAGCTAAATCCTAGACCAAGGGCTTAAAACCCTAAAACCCCAAAAAATCTATAGAAGGAGGGTGGGGGGTCACTCTCAAAACACTTCTCTCTTGCATATTGTTATGCTGCCCGTGGATGCCTTGAGACCCTTTGTCTCTCAAGCCACCCACACTCCCTCTCCTCGATCTTCATTGAGCCATAGCTCCCCCATCCAAGAGAGGTGCTTCCACAAGCTAGGGCATGGTGGCCCATTTCCACCCAAAGAGAAGGTATAACTGTGTTTTCTTGTTTTTTTTATTTGCTTGGTAGTTTCTTTGTTTTCTAACCCATGATTTCATTTGCAGGTTTATTTCCTAACTTGTTTTGCAAGTATTTCAATTTCTTATAGTTGTTTGCAAGTTATTGGAAGCAGAGCCCTAACCTTGCGTGCAGAGGGGTTCTCCATCTTTGCTATTGTTTTTTTCTTTCTTTCATTCTATTTTTCTTTTTAGTATTTTTCCAAGCAGGAACCTAGTACCCTTCTATCCTATAGACAGAAGGGAGCCATTCCTGCCCCTGTAGCAAGGAGAAATCCCTGCTACAGGAAGGAAGCTAAGTGTTGATGCCTGGAAAATTCCCAGGTACCGACAGTAGGGATTCTCCCTAGTAACCGGTCCGAACTAGAACTCTCACCATTTAATGGGGGGAACCCATCCGGTTAACGTATCAAATACTATATATTTAAATTTTATTTAAGTATTTCACCGGTTGCGGCCCGATCCATCGTTTATGTGTTTTTTATGTTTTTTAAGAATGAAATGCAAGTGACTGATAAACAAGAACCTCACAAGTGAGTTGCACAGGTTCTTACCTATCTCCTTACATAAATCTTGCTCCTCAATCACTTCTAAATTAAGCAAATCTAATCTATTCTAAGCTAATCTGTCGGATCCCCAACGGGAGAAAAATTTAAATAGAAAAGGGTAATGTATTGTAATGTTGCATATTGAAACCTATAGGTAGTTGTTCAAATTCCACATACATAGTTACAACAGAAAATTAAACAAAGATAGCTTTGTAATGGTAAAACATTCATTACTCAATATATGCACAAGATTTCAAATAGAAAGCAAAATCATTCATCATTGCAGAAATAATTCATTAGGTCAGAAATATCTCACAATTGTACAAAAGATAAATAAGAATTAATTCAACATTGGCACTCCATACAATCCACGTAAAAGCATGTGCAGTATTTCTCTAGCAAAATTTGTTCTTCTTTATTCATAGAAAAAGTAGTTCTTCATACAAATAACTTAGCATGCTTGCGCTAGTGAAAGTCCCATCTATTCTACCTTCAAATCCTATTTATAATACTACTACAAATGCCTCTTTGCCTACCCTGACTCTTGAAATTCCCTGACTTTTCGACTTCAAAATTTTTCCTCTAGTGACTTGCACTAGGAAGACAAAAATAATAATAAATTACACAAAGTGTCGAAACATAGAAAATACAAATTTCAGGTGGGTCCAATTGGTCTTGAAATGTACTCTCCCCACATGTTTTCCTCTTCTGCAATAGTTTGGTAATCCACTGGCTCCAGTAGTCTTACAGTTACCTCATGCACTTCTAGTTGTGACTCCACTTCTACCAATTTTGGTGGGGTCACTCTGTACATGTCTTCCAAGAGAAAATTACTTATATAGGCTTGTGCAATCCAGGTTTTAACCACCTCTTCACTAGTGTCTTCAATTTTCTGAATGTGTTGCTCATCTTTATGCACTCTCCTTAAGGTACTTCAGATGTTGATATTTTTATGGAAAGTCTTTGATCTTTGCTACTCGATATGTTTGGCATTTATTATGAACCAAACGCATTTTCTTGTAGAACTATGTGCATCTTTCCATAGTCTTTTCAGCTGCAGTAGTCAATCTCAAAGAATATTTGTTGCTGAAATATAGGAGTGCTAATTCTATCTTCAAACCTTTGGTCGTATTTTGAGGCAAGTGTGCTAGAAATGCTGAATTGGCTTCCACCCAAGTCAGCTAGCCTTGACCCTTTTCTGCCACCTTTAATAGCCTTGTTCTAAAATCAAGCAACACTACTTTAATCTCATTCATCCTAGCCTCTGCTTGCTTGACCTTATATATTTCTTCTACGAGTTTTAATTGTACTTGATGAATATTCATTTCGATTAGGAAAGCTTGATCATGGAAACGAGTGATATCAGGCTACCTTTCAGTGGCTTTATTAAGCTGAGTTTCCACTGATTTGTTATGTACCTCCAACTCTTCTGCCCAGGATCTCAGATCCTCTGCTTGTCTGTTTGCTGCAGATTTATGTGTTTCTAACTCCAAAACCTTGTCTTCAAGATATTTCTTCTCCCCTTTGATGATTGTAACCAAAATCTCAAGTGCATCCTTTACTGATTCTAAATTTTGATAAGCCCTTTGGATCCTTTCAAATTCTGAAAGAGTTTCCTCATGTTTCCTTTTAAGATCTTGTCCTTCCCCCCTTTCTTTGATGAGAGTGTCTTTCATTTTAATCATCTTTTCTTTGTAATGATGTGCATCTTCCATCAATTTGTCAATATTATCAACATTTTCTTGAGCAGTCATATTGAAAACATTTCTATATGTCTCCTCATCTCTATAAAAAATATGGGAGTATTCAAAATGAACCCCTACAAGCACACAATGGTCGGTAACCTTGTTAACAGAGTCATTTCTACGGAAATTCTTTTCCCCGAAGTGAAAACCTTCTATATATTTCCAAATTATGATGAATTATTTACCCTTGTGAACTTATAGCTACCAATGTAGAAAGGCAGAGGTGGAAAAAATTCCTTCTTCATGCCAAATTTTTTTTTTCCTACTCCATCTATATAAAACTATTGAATTGCTTCTTTATGGACTACATAGTCCGTGGAATACCTAGGAAACAATGATGGAGCTCGAGAGCCTCCATACATCCTTAGGTAAGTGCCATCCTTAGAGAAATAGTAGTCCCCGTAGTCACATATTATTTCCATATCAACTTCTGACATACAGTTACATTCTTCAAGGAAAATCAGCTTGTGTATAGGCATAAAAAATTCTTCACATATGAGCTTGTAGAAACTTGTGTATTTATATGCCCAAAGAATCTGATAAGCTGCATATTTGGGGGTCTTAGTACAATCCCAAGTACAATTGAGCTTCAGGAATTGATGTAGGCATAGAATATAATCAATCAAATAAGATCCCATGTAATATTCTAACTTTCTTTGAGTCAGGCCTCCTTCTGTAGCAGCCATACATGACGACAAGATGATTGCTACAATATCCACCTAGTTAAAAATGGTGCCTTTCATATTCACATGGTATATTAGAGGGATCCAACTCAATTTGTAGAATTTCCCATTTTCTTGGCCAACGATTCTACTTAGCGTGAGGCCTATGATCCTGTAGGGGGTGCGTAAACTTGCAGTCTCATACTCACCAGTGGATTTCTGGCATAGTTTCTTTCATGCTACCATAATACGCTTAGCACACTTAAAGACATATAAATTCACATTTTTCACCCAATCATCCATCGTCGTAGTTTGTGGATTTGCTAGTTTGGTTATATATGTAGGAGTAAAGGAAGCAAAGGCTTGTCCTTATGTGTTGGAAATAATCATAGTGGCTAAGTTAGTTTTAGGTAGGATCCATCCGATTACTTCAGCACAAGGGAAGATCTCGAGGCTCGTGGCTGCCTTTGTGATACTTGATTTTCTTATGTTTTCATATAAAGGTAAATCCTCCAGACTCGCATTAGGGACATTCTGCTCCTTAATTATATGACATATTTGACCCCATTTAAACTCCTTCTTGGATCCTATGACAGCCTCAGTGTCTTCATAAATTATTTCCATCCTTGATATAATTTCCACATCTAAGTCACCCTCGGTGGATTTAGCCTTTTTATTTCCTCCCTTCTTCGGCATGGTGCAAGGTGAGGACTAAACTTGTAGCATGATAACCACAATAAATGTCTTAGTAATAATATGATTGAAGCAACATGCATATATATCAACAGAAAATTCTGAAATGAGAAACTAAGATATCAATGTTAAAAAACAAATAATTGTTTCTTTGAAAGAGTAAGATTTTGTTCAGTGTTTATTATGACAAAGGAACACAAAGACACATTTACCATTTCATCACTAACCATCCAAATAAAAATCTTTGAGGAAGAGAAACCACTCCCACAAGTTGTCCAAACATCTCACAGCAAGGGTATATATTAGGTCAAATTTAAATGAAACTCATCAATACATGTGCAAGTGTTAATGTTGTTTTGGGAGTGAGGTATCTGGTTCTTTAAAACACTAATACTAATTGTCTATGAAGTATACAATATTTGTTCATTAATATTTAAAACATTAAAACAATGAGACCTCTTATTAATGAATTTCCTCAAATGTAATAAAATAATCAATAAAGACGGCAAAGGATCCATGGCTCGAAACTGCGGGAACTTTGGGAAAACTTGAAACCCTAGCTTGATCCTAAAAACCCACAAAACCTACTTAAACCCTATTTCTGACCCTAAGGGAAAAAGTATGGAACAAAATACAGTCTGAATGGAAACCCTAGTCCAAAAACTCGTAACATAGTAGTGCCCTAAGTGCAAATCCACCACAGATTCCCATATCACCGCATACATAACTGGATCAATAAAGGTGCAGTCAGTGAAGCCAAAGACCTGTTGTAACTTCATCATAAAAAACCAGAGGCTTGAAAAATACAAATATATAGTTTGAATAACAAACTCAAATGGCACAACGAAGGGAGATAAAACCAATCACTACCGGGCTAATAGGCTAGAAAAAAGCTCAGCAATGTCAAGAGTTCTACTGCAACCGACTCGGAAAACTTTTGGCGGTCTACTGGTCAAATGAAAACCCTATGGGATAGGGTTGGTTTTTTAAAATGTGGCCGTAGACATCGACGACAAAAATCCTATCATCATAACCCTAAACCCTCAGATACATAGTTCATTCAAGATCTTTTAAAACAAAATAGAAAAAAACAAGTTATTAGGGCCTACCTGGTGAATGTTGATCCGGTACAGTGCTTGGACAAACAATGTATAGGCTCCAAGTGACAAAAGTCGACTGGATACATCCAAAATGGGGTAAGTAGTAACAAACCGTAAAAAACCCCACCGTCTTTATATATAAAATGTTGAAACATTAATTAATGCAGTGGTTGGGGAAATAAATGCTGTGAGGATGAAAACAACATTTTGGTGCCTAAACCTTAATCCCATCGAAAACTTTCATTGAGTCAGCCTGAAAATTTAAGTTATCCGCGATAGTGTCGGTTGAAAATGTGAGTTTCACCGACAGTGTCAGAGGGAACTTGTCAAATGCTACTAAAACAGAGCATCGACATAACTCGCGCAAGATTTCTGATGAAATTCGGTCACAAATATTGAGTTTCTCCGAACACAAGGGCTGAAAACACTAAGTTTTGCTGACACCATCAGCAAAACTCGGTGAGATCTCCTGAAAAACGTCGTCAACTAAACTCACAAAAAGGTTCCAAAGGAACATTATCGGCAATGAAAGGTAAGTTTTTCTGAACCTGTCGACTGCGAAGACTGAGTTTCGTTGATACAATCCTCTAATAAAGTGCGTCGACAAGAAAACTTAAGTTCTGTCGATAATGTGCGCTTGAAATCCTGATTTTCGTCGATGCTATCGGTGAAAACTCATCAAAAGAATTCGAAGGAAAGGCTGAAGCCTTGGATAATAAAAAAAGAAAAAATTGACTGGAAGACACCAGATGAAAAGGCCGAGTTCTTCCAATGTGTCGGTTGGACTCACTGAGTTCTTCCGACACATCAAAAGAAAAAATGATTTTTAACTTAGTGAAAAAAAGACTTTTCTAGCTTGTTCAGAGAAAAGACTAAGTCATGGAATAAAAATCAAGGAGCATAATTAGTCTAAGGAAGGATAAAAACTAAAATTCTAAGGAATGCCTAAAAATGAAACAACAAAAAAAACATTGGGGAAGTGGTTGCAACAACAACACTAAGCAAGTAAACTTCCAAGAGAAGTTGTTGATGAATGTATCTTGCACAAGGTGGCCTCTATGGATGAAATCCATAAATTTGGATGGATTCTTTCACCCTTTGACTAGTGGCAGAGAGTTGAGACATTCGGTTTGTTCATATGGAACTTTTGGTTGGATTGTCATTGCATTCCCTTGTTGGATGAGGAGACACATATTTTTATTTCTTGTTAGCATTCTCAAAGATAATTGTGATGCATCATTTTATTGTGAGCCATTTGGGCATCCTTGTTTGTTGGATGATTCCTATATTCATTGGGGTTGTACATGGGACTGACACCTATGTCATTGCAACAACAAAATTGTGAGCTTCAGTGTTGGTGTGCATCATGCACATAAATAATTTTATGTTGGGTGGGGAAGTCTCATAGATATTCAATAAGTTTCATTGGGAGTTTTCAATTTTCAGTGCAGTGGTATGATTTCCACATCATGACTTCAATTTCTGTGATGGTAATTTTTTATGGTGGTTGCTAATGTTTGGGAGGATGAAATTGAGAGATTGGGACCCTGGAATTCCTTGAGATGATAGATTTCCAAAAAGTGGTAGAAACATTTGGATACTTACAGTTGAGGAAATGGGACCGAGGCATACTTTTTCCTGAGGAGTTCTGTTGGAAAGAATTCTCACTGAAGGGGATGCAATGCAAGCAATGGGACCCTAGAATTGGTTGTATTTGGAGAAGCTTTACATGTCGTCTTGATGGAGCAAGTCAAACTTTCTTCACATGATTTCATCTATGTGGTATCATGTTCCAGTTCTCCTACATGGGGGGAATGACTTTTTGGGGTGAACCAATTTTGTAGCACCTTGGATTTCTCCTCCTTGAGGAAAATAAGAATTAGAAGGGAAGGACTGTAATGACCCTTCCTAGAAGGATATTAAGTGTTGACCATGTCAAGAACCTAGGGGTTAAAAATTGAATTAATTAAATTACCTAGGGAATTTTGGTTATTAAAAACTATGGGGGCATGTATTAGGATAATTTCTAATTATGATTATTTTATGTAATTATTTAATTAATGTGGAAAAAAATGACATGTGGAAATGTGTGCCATGTCAGGAGGGAGCATTAGGAAATTCAACATGCCTTGGATGAGAAATATAAATTTTTAAGGAAACTGGAAAAATCAAACAGTCCAAAAAAGATATAAATTGACAAAAGCAAGGAAAAGCAAACAACTCAAAAGAAAAACTGCAAGAAAAGTAGACAGTGCAAAAGAAGACAACTTTGGACAAGGGAGGGTGCAGTTTCTATTTTGATGAGAAGAAACTTGCAAGGAAACATATCCAATCCTAATAAGGAAACGTTTACTCAAAGGAGGGCACAATTTCTAATTTGATGAGAGGATACTTTCAAGGAAACATATCCAATCCTAATAAGGAAAATTTTACTCAAAGGAGGGTGCAGTTACCACTTTGGACTTGTTGGCCACTTTTCCTAACTTGCGCAACCTAGATTCTGTACAGCCCATCAACCCAACAAACACCCAAGATACCATCCCGACGGAGCAAGCCCCGTCGGCAATTCCCGGAAAGCAGGCGTAGTCTCACCTGAGATATCTCTTTGATGGGTAATCACCAGAAGTATGTTTTCATAGTTGGAGAGGGATTATAGTGCTTTGGTGCATGGCCAAGGAGCTTGACCAAGTCACGAGGATGGATTCATTTACACTGAACTGTAGCGTTCACCGCACATATATCTTTATAACTACTAACGGCATGACACAGATTCGACCTTAGTACTTTAAACATAACGTGATATAAAATCAAGATAAAAAACATGTGCAATATAATAGATGTGCAACAACGATTGTGCCATAAACATAGGATAATGCTCAGAAGTAGCACATACTAACCTATCCATGCATACCGATTCCTATTGATAGTATGGCATTCGTTCAACCAAGACAAGACTTGCATCATGAACATAACATAAATAGAAACATAAACAACCATATGCATTCAATCATCAATACAAAGGAGAGATCACGTGGAAACCCATCTGGGAAATACCACAAGGCGCTCTTCATCTGGCATGAGAAATATATGGTGCCTTCAGCTTGCATTTGATGGTAGACTGTCTTAGATCTAGCTTTCTGATCAGACTCTTTCTTGCTCTCATTCTCTCTCTCTTTATTTGTCCTAACTATTGCTACCATCTATTGATCCACACACGGCCTGGATCGACTCCTCTAGCACCTACACCTCTCTAACAGAGCTTCTCTTCTACTGCACTACCTCCGATTGCATCCTATAGACTTCCAACTAATCTACCATTCATATCTCTCATCTTTGCTCGTCTCTCTCCGAGATATTCCCTCTACTAACCATTCAAAAGAAATTGAAAATAAACAACAACCAACAATTATCAACAGCAAAAATCCAACCTAAAGAAATAGCTAACCAATGACCAACCGATGATCAACCCTCTAACTATTGAATCCCTCCTATTTATACTATTTTACATGACCACGTAGGGTCGACTGCATACCGGTAGTCCATTAAATGTCACCATCAGCCACCCATCAGGCTATAGCTGTGGCATTCATGACTTGACATGAGGCACTAACGTCCTTACTTACAACATGTGTTGACTTGTGTGGCATCCGCCAACTTAAGCCAACTTCAGCACCCACGATCATCTTGTCACTTTCGGTCGTTATTATACACTTGTGCTAATGTTTTACCTTGTGGCATCTTCCTTCCATGTAGTTTCCATTTTCTACACAAGTGACATATTTTGCACATATTCCTTCTTTTGGGCCGATTTCCTCTTCTGCACAGTTTTCTACATCCATGCAGATCTCCTTGTCTGCACAGCTTCCTTATATTCCTGCCGCGTGCTTCCTTTTCCTTGTTTTTTCTTATGCAGCAGATTGATTCTTGTGTGTTTATTTTCTTGTGCTTATTTCTTGTGTGCTTTCTCCAAGCCCAACAGCCCCCCAACACTCACATGTGGCTCATCTCGATCCACGAAGCAATGGACATAGTAGGCAGCGCAACCTGTGCGACCGTCTCTTTGTTGGATTTTTTTTTGGTGGTGCTTCCTACACCGCTGGCTCATCTCATACTTACAAAAAGTGAAGTTACACAACTTCTTTTCCAACATTATCTGAAGAGTGTACTTCTAGATGGTTTTATTATGCTTTCTACAGCTCATATTTCTACTGTTCTTCTCGGTCCTCTTCATCCTCCTTTTCCTCTTCATCTTGTTTTTCCGCTTCTTGTCACAGTCTTGTGGCTCGTTCTCAAGCCATTTCAGGTAGATAGGGATTCTATAGCATGAGAGTTGCACTACCATATTTCTCAAATTTTTTATAGAAATTCCCAACTGGTGATCGCATGTGCATCTCTATTTCTCACCATCCTCTTTGCCATAGACATGAACTTTGAAGAATGAATCATTGTCCATATTGAAAACCAGAAAATCCTTGAATTCAAGGGGGTGATCAGGAATGAATGATTCCCAACCTTTGACTAGATTCATCTCAGCATCATGGTCTACAAGCCATATCTGGCCACATGGCCCTTCCTGGTGTTAGAATAATCAACCCATAGTTAGCTACCTTAGACATTAATTAATCCATTTTTGTCTTATTTTCCTAGTTTCGAATATTCCACTCTATGCAAGTTGTTTTCCACATGTCCTAGAAGTCAAACTTGATCAAACTGAGTCATGGAGTGCTTGGAAAACCTCTTGGAATCTATATTTAGCATATCTACTTTATTCCAGATCCTCCCTAGCGCATATCTACGTTTTCAGCTAAGTTGTCTGCTTTATTGAGATTTATGGCAAAAGGGAAAGTAAGACTAGGTGTAGTTGACTTTTTTTTTTCCCTCATCATCCTCCATTATTTTATCCTAATAAAAGCATGTATGATTTGTATTTCCATCACTTATTATCTTGCCTACTTGACTTTGTCAATTCGTGAGCCTCTAGGTAGATTTGGTAACTGCTTTATGCACCTATGGTGGATTTGACTAGATTTAGTAATCCTACTTTTTGACTATTTCAAATGGCATCCTTATGCATTCAAATCTCTCATGTAATTATATATTGTAGTAGACTATGACTACACAAGGTTGGCTATTATACACTTATTTCAATACAGATTAGTGTTATGCTCCAATTTCAGTCTCCTTTGTGTGTAAATTTGCATGTTTCATTAGAAATTTTGAGTGCAATTGTTCTATCACTTGGGTTCAATTTCCACATGGTATCAGAGCCTTTGTAGATCAATTTCTCTCCTTCGATATTGCTATTGCAAGTTCGACATCTTGTCTGGAACAAATTCTACTGGTTGAAGGGCACAGTTCAAATCTATGGATCGATCTCAAAAGATCATCTTGAATCCATTTAATTTCTTTGAATGGAAAGCAGAGATGGAGTTACTGTTGAGAGTGAAGGGTCTCTACAGGGTGACTATCATAAACTGAGGTAGAGCCCAAGGTCATCCAAAAAGACTTCAATAATCAATTTGAGATCATGGAATATCAAGGTCATAGCCCGCTGAAATGTGGCTCCGGCGTTTTTAAGGCCGAAAGGCATCTTTCGATATGCAAAGGTACCCCAAGGACAAATAAATGTAGTTTTATGTTGGTCCTCGGGTTTGATCTGGATCTAATTATATCTAGAAAAGCTGTCCATAAAGGAAAATACCTCGCTTCCCGCACACTCATCCAAAATTTGATCAATAAATTGTGTGGGAAAATTATCCTTAGGACAGGCATGATTCAAGTCATGGAAATTAATGCATATACGAATTGCTCCCTGCTTCTTATCAATCGGAATGGGGTTTGAAACCCACTCCGTCAAGGGAACGGGATAGATAAAACTAGAATTTAACAGCTTTTCTATCTCATCCTTAATCATGTGTGATTTTCTAAGATTCACCGCATGCTATTAATCTTGCACATTGATCTAGGGACTAAACATCAGTCTCATCAAAGATTAATCAACAAATAACTCATGAAATGGTGTAATCGGTCTACATAATAAGTAGCTGCTTTTTATAATCAAATGAAAGAATGATAATACAATACAATGTCATGCTACAAGCATGAATGAATGAGCAATTCGAATCCTCAAGGAGGTCATTCGAATTGAATGAGTGAGACTAGCTTAACTGAATGTAAGCCATAGTCAACACTACAGTTAACCACTGATCAAAACCCTAATGGACTCAACTAATCCCTAACTGAAGTCGGAGTGTAATAAATGACTGAGCCTCAACTGAAAGAGATCGGATCATGTCATAGCAAGCCAACCATCAAGTGCTAGCACTTCAATGACTCTAATGAACCCTGATGAGGTTAACTGAACTTGAACTGAACATCAGAAGTTAGTAGAGGCACCCCTGTTGACTCCAGTTCATTAATTAATGATTAAATAATAAATTAAATGAAAGGAGGTGCCTTCACTGCCCTGTTTAACTAATTGTAACCATCAGTTAGCAATTACGTGCATTAATATCACTTAGATCACCCCCGGAGTGCTCCAGTTAGCCTCCCCGAATGTAGGAGAAGGCTAAGTTATCCTCCTTGACTGAAGGTAGGTGTGGGTGTGACTGGATGATATCAATTAATGCTCCACTGATGTCAATTAATGTTAATAATACTTAGGATATTGGTTTAACTAGGCCAATTTGACCAAAATGAGTGTGTATGGTGGTAAATGTCTCCAACACCCTCCCTTAAGCTATACTCGGGAGGAGTTAGAAAACAAAAATGCATAAAAATGCTAGGGCCCTGGAAACTAAGGCCATAGGTCACCCTGTACAATGCTGAAACTGAAACAATGCTCAAAACAAACTGAGGAAAAGAGGGAAAACCCAGTGGGAACCCCCCCCTCAAGCTGAACACTGAAAGTAGTTTGAATCACCCTGATGAACTCACCCCAATAGTGAATGGAGGTAAGTGAACTTCTTTTCTGAAAATCTCTTGGTGAAGATGTCTGCAATCTGCTCATCAGTTAGGAAGTATTGCAGAATGATGGTCCTGTCATGCACTAGCTCCTTGATATAGTCCATGTGGATCTCTACATGCTTGGTCCTCTGCCTGGTAACTGGATCTGTGGATATCTTAATAGCACTTTGATTGTCACAAAATAGGATAGTGCACAAAGTACTACCAATATCAAACTCTAAAAGAATGCCTTGCAACCAAACTACTTGGATGCAAGCATTCACCGCTCTTTGATACTCGACCTCTGCTGAAGATAGTGCTATGATAGCCTTCTTTTTGCTAGACCAGAAAATAAGGCCACCACCAAAAATGAATACATATCCAAAAGTAGACTTCTAATCAATAGAATCACCTGCCCAATCGAAATCTGTGTATCCAACCAGCTGTAGCTCGAAGTTTGTAGCATAGTGAATGCCATAGGTCCTGGTTCCCTAAATATACTGGAGGATCCTCTTGGCTTCCTTCCAATGAATATCATGAGGCTATTTCATGTATCTTGATACATCATTCATTGCATAATAGATATCAAGCCAAGAATGTTTCAAGTACAACAAGCTACCAATCAACTGTCGATAGATAGTGCAGTCCATGGGGGATGTGCTTTTTCCTTCTTCAAGGTTGATCCCTGAATGGAAAGGGAATGGTGTAGGCCAACAATCAGCCATGTTAAACTTGAGTAATAGATCTAAAATTTATTTGGACTGAGTGACCATAATCCCATCAGAATTTTGCTCAATTTCGAGCCTTAAAAATTGTTTTAGAAGCCCCAAATCACTAATTTCAAAGGCATTGTGGAGAGCAGTTTTGATGGTTGAAATGGAGGCAAATGTGCTACCTGTGATCAGTAAGTCATCAAAATATAAAACAATTATAATTAGATGACTATCATACTACTGTAAATACACATTTGGATCTGATCTACACCTTTGAAAGTTTTGCGAGAGAAGGAAGGCATCCATCTTGGAATACCACTCTCTTGGGGCTTGTTTTAACCCGTATAGTGAATTCTTTAGCTTGCAAACCAAAGATGGATAAATGATGTAGCCCTAAAGATATTTCATGTATATCTCCTCATGAATATCTCCATGCAGAAAGGATGACTTAACATCCATGTGATGCACTTCCCAGTGCTTGGATGCTGAAATTGCCAAAACAAGGCGGATGGAGTCCATTTTTGCAACCGATGCAAAGGTCTCGTGGTAGTCCACACCTTGGACCTGAGAGAATCCTTTTGCCACCAGCCTTGCCTTATATTTGTATGTGATTCCATCAGCAGCAACCTTTTTCCAAAAGTCCCACTTGCATTGAACCAAGTTTCTTCCCAGAGGAAGAGAAACTAGCTCCAAAGTAGTGTTTTTCTGAAGAGAAGTTATCTCTTCATCCATGGCAACTTGCCATCTCGGATCCTTCCAAGCATGATAGTAGGATTTTGATCTGAAATAATCATCAAATAGAAATTTTTGGACAGCAAATTATCAGAACAAGAGAGCGCAATACCTGCTCTTTGGAAATCAGACCGGGTTCTCCTTGGATCATCCAGATTTCCAATGTTGTCTTCTGCGAAGGAGAGTGTCTGTCGGGCCCATGTAGGAAGATGATTTTGTACTTCAAGTTTTGATTCAGCATATGATTATTTTTCACTCTGATATCAGAAATCAAAGTATCCAAATCAGGGTCATCACCCCCAATTTCATCATCCAAATATTCAGTAGAATAGGAAGGAAATTCAGCAGTTTTCTCCTTCACTAGTTCCACCTCCTAAAGAGGCTCATCAAACTTGACACTTCTCTCGATGATGATCTATTTAGTATTGATATCTAGTATCTTGAAACCTTTATATTCATCAGGGTACCCAATAAACAGACATTCTATGCTTTGCGGTTGCAAAGCCCTTCTTTTATCAAGCAGAATCTGGGCCCATGCAGTGGACCGAAACACCCGCAGGTTCGACACATCCGACTTGTGTCTAAAGTATGATTATAAAGGGGTATTACTTTTCATGAATGAGTGTGGCACCATGTTTTGAATTTATTCTGCAGCATGCATGGCCTCATCCCACTAATTTTCATCAAGCTTCTTGGATTCAAACATACAGGTGGTCATCTCCTTGAGAGACGGATTTTTCCTTTTCGCTACTTCGTTCTGCTGGGGAGTGTAGGGAATTGAATGTTGGACATGAATACCACTTTTGGAGAATATATGCAGCAAATCATTACTGACATACTCCCCTCCATTATCATATCTCAATATCTTGATCTTAATCCCAAAGGCATTTTCGATCAAGGCCTTCAATTCATAAAATTTTCACATACTTCAGACATCTTTCTGAGAAAGAAGACCCATGTGTACCTTGAAACATCATCAATAAAATTAAGAAGATACCTTGATCCATTCATGTATGTGATAGGAATCATACCACTAATATCAAAATGTATTAGCCCCAATATGCATGTAGCTCAATTTGCCTTCCCCCGATCGAACTTGTGCTCAGGGTGTTTTCTAATCACACAGCCCTTACAAATTTTCGTGGTTGCCTTGATGACAGGGAGGCCTTCAACCATGGAGTTTTTCTGTAATTGTTACAAATATTTGAAATTAAGATGGCCAAACCTCTCATGCCATAGCCTACTAACCTCATTTCCATCAGTTAGCAGAGCAATGGGCTTTACATATGCAACAAAGTGAGAGAACTCATAGGCTTTTGCATGATGGTTTGCAAGGCCTTTAGCAATGAGTTTCTTGTATGCAATTTCTGTTATCCCAACATAACTTGGGCTGAAATAAACTCTGTTAGGCACTCCTGTATGTTTCATCTGATAGACACTAAGGATATTTGATGCCATAGATGGTACATACAAAACAATTGAAAAAAAACCATTTTCAAGATCAACAGTACTTTGTCCTTCTGAAATGATGGTGGAGTCATCTCCCATGTGGATGGGGATGGATTCGCCAGTATCCAAGGATGAAAAGGAGTCTATTTCATCCATCATGTGGTTCAAATATCCATAATCAATAAATATTTCTTTGGACTTCGAAGTTCTTGCCATGAGGGAATGACCTTTTTCATGTTGTGGTTCCCGATCTTGCTGATCTCTCCTCCGAAAGCTCTTCGGAATATTGATGTGATTTATCTCAAGGAGAGAGGTTGCTTCATCAAGATTCTTCTTCATGCATGAATGTTTAGGGTGGAAGCCCTTCCTGCAACAAGAACACTTGACTTTTTTATTGCCATGGTGCCCTTTTCCTTTGCTCCTCCTTGAGCCAGAAGACTCATCATGCTGCTGGTTTTCAACTCTGTTAGGGACTCAATGAAGGCATTAAGTGTAGGAATATTCCATCCAGGGGTTGTGAGCTTACTTGCACGGAATGTAGGAAAGAAAATTGAATAATCAGATCCAAGTTTGGAGAGTATGGCAAGGATGAGCTGATCATCCTCCTTCTCCACTTTGCATTGCTTCAAGAGTAAAATAGTATGCTTGAACTTTGTGAAAAAGTCGTTCAGAGTCTCGAAATTGGAGGGATGGAGAGAAATTAATTCATTTTTGAGCTAGTGAACTCTCAAGTCATCATGCTTTCCATATAGAGTTTCCAATTTTTCCCATATTTCTTTTGGAGTCTTCAATCCCGCAAGATGGAAAAGAAGATCTTGGGAAATAGAGAGGCACAAGAAACCAGAGGCTTCATCCTTCTTGTTCAAGAATCTTGATTTTTCTATGGCAGAACCAGGCTCATATTCAATGTCCATGGTGACTCTAAAAATTCCTCTGGAGCACAAGTGAATCTCCATATCACCTTTCCATGAGTGGAAATTGTATGGAGTCAAAATATCTACTGAGGAGGCCATCTGGATCTGTTGGAGCGAATGCTTCACCTGTAGAAAACCTGAAAATCAAAACAGAAAGGACAATGTAAGGTTAGACAACCTGCACATTTTAGGATTTCATCACACCCAGCATAGTCAATCAAGCAAGCTTGATCAACAAGTTCTTTACTTGAGGTATTAAGTGGTAAGCCTTGGCTTCTGGTGCAGTGCTGGATTTTTGAGCTATTGCTCAATTTTCATGCAGAAATATGTCAAAAATATTTTTTTTGAGAGATAGAGCTTCGTCCCTTTATGAGCTCTAATACCATATTAATCTTTCACATTGATCTAGGGACTAAACATTAGCCTCATCAAAGATTAATCAACAAATAACTCATGAAATGGTGTAATCGGTCTATAGAATGAGTATCCGCTCTATATAATCAGATGAAACAATGATAATACAATATAATGTCATGCTACACGCATGAATGAATGAGCAATTCGAATCCTCAAGGAGGTCATTCGAATTGAATGAGTGATTCTAGCTTAACTAAATGTAAGCCATAGTCAACACTACAGTTAACCACTGATCAAAACCCTAATTGACTCAAATGAGCCCTAACTAAAGTCAAAGTGCAATAAATGATTGAGTCTCAACTGAAAGAGATCAGACACATGTCATAGCAGGCCAACCATAAAGTGCTAGCACTTCAATGGCTCCAACAAACCTCAATGAGGTTAACTAAAGTTGAACTGAACATCAGAAGTTGGTGGAGGCGCCCTTGTTGACTCCAATTCATTAATTCATCATTAAATAATCAATTAAATGAAAAGAGGCACCTTCACTGCCCTATTTAACTGATTGAAACCATCAGTTAGCAATTAGGTGCATTAATATCACTCAGATCACCCCCGGAGTGCTCCAGTTAGCCTCCTTGAATGTAGGAGAAGGCTAATTTAGCCTCCTTGACTGAAGGTAGGCATGGGTGTGACTGGATGATGTCAATTAATGCTCTACTGATGTCAATTAATGTCAATAATACATAGGATAGTGATTTAACTAGGCCAATTTGACCAAAATGAGTGTGTATGGTGGTAAATGTCTCTAACACATGCAAGCGTTGTTGAACAGGCTTAGCATTGGGATAAGTTTTAATTTCATGTTCGACAATACGAGGATCGATACCTGGCATTTCCTTTTCTGACCAAGCAAAGACATCATGAAACTCTTTGAACAGCTCGGTATACTCTTGAATCTTAGTATGGGAGCATTCTGTCCCAATATAGACATTCTCAATCTTGCCAGGATCATGAAAGATATTGATAGGGATGGTGGGATATATATTCACCATGTTTCCATTAGCCATCGGACCAGGAGAGCTCAATGGAACCATGAGACTACCAATTCTCTCACTAATAATGTCCCTAAAGTATTCACACTCCAAACAGTCAAGCTCAGGAAGAAAATAAGATCTATGATGTAACTCTTCCCAAGGTGGCTCAACCCTAGAAATGGACTCAATAATAGCATCATCTGATGGAAAAACACTATCAAGGCAATCATGTGCGTGAGAAGACTCAACTACCCATGCAGGTAGCACATATAGGTCCTCCTCTTCCATCCGCGAAGAGGAAGGACTAGGCTCTACAACACATTCAAGATTCGCTTGATATGCTATCATTGCTATAAGAAATGACACGTCCGTTTTGATAGGATGACTCAAAGGAATCAGTGTAGGAAGGATCCAAGGATCTTCCATATGGGTAGTGAGAAAAGACACCAAAATCAATGAAGGAAAAGCCCCACTGGAACTAGACCCGATCATAAGAATGGGTGCAGGACTACTAAAGATTTCCATAATAGATGGATACATGCCAACACCCACACTCCCAGTTGCTGGCTAAGAATGATCGATAATCAGGATAGAAGCTCCCGATGATGCAGTAACACTCGGATTTTTGAATGATGTCTAATAAATCATAAAAATCTTCCCATTAAATGGAAAGCATATAAATTGAAATAGAGAAGAAGCTATGGCTTGCATACTATACATCTAATTCCTACCCAGTAACAGATTGTAATCAAGCGGTGCATCAACCACCCCAACCTCGATCGTGACGGTCTTCCCTCCCAAAGGGACCTTAAGAGAAGGAAGAATTCCGTGTGACCAAAATGATCTACCATCAAAATCAGTCAACATGGTATCGGATTTATAAAACTCAGGGGAACCCAAACCCTTCCAACATGACAAAGACATCACAGAAGCAGCGGTGCCTTCGTCAATCATAATGCATTTGATAGTCATGTTAAGACATTCTACATGAATCAAGAGAGACACATAGTAAGGCAAGCGAGGTTGTAGTCCTGCAGTTTCAAATTTGATGACAAAGGAAGAGTTATCATCGTTAGCACTAAGAGCAGAAAGCAAAGCCTTCCTTTACGAAGGACAACTATGAATTACTTCAAGTGCAGACATCGCACAAGGAGTGTGGCCCAAATCCTCGACAACTGAATAGTTCTAGGTGGCTTGGGCATTAGGGTTGTGTCCCTAATTCTTTAGGACTCCCTTCGGAATGCGAGGTGTGACTTCAGGTTTATCCACAGGGTTTTCAATACGCAAAGGAATCTCGGTGGAGTAGGTTGTTCGGGTACACAGGGTACTCCCAAAAGACCGAACACCTTCAGCAACTACTTCACACAAATAGATCATAGATCAACACACCGAGTTTTTTCACGTGGTTAAAACCCTCGAGAGGGAAACAGTCCATGGTCCCAGCCAAATAGCTACTTGGAGTAATTTATTATGAAAAAGAAAGAAAGTTACATATGAAATTCTCATAATCAATCAACTAGCCAAGGACCCTCTATGCTCTTTAAATAGAGATCATAGACCAATCGGGTATTAAGCCATGGATCAATGGTAGGTATGATCTAAGAGAAGCTGAACCATTGGATCACTCTATGTCTAGAACATATTGTGACCGTCGGATTAGAATATTTACAAATGCATACTAATGCATACTAAAGAAACACACTTACCTAACAGATATATTACACAAGTTGATCTTAACTAAATCCTAAGTGTCTAAATATCCTAACATACCCCCTTGAGAACAACTTGGGATAGGATTGAAGGATTTACAAAAGTGACACTATTAGGAGAAGGAAGGAGGCATTAGAGCCTATCCCCCCTTAAGGACACATTCCTAAACTCCTAACATAGACCGAAATTTAGAAAACTTCGCTTCTGTAAGAGACTTGGTGAAGATGTCTGGAACTTGATCATCTGTAGGGCAATATAGCACTTCAATAATACAATCATGAACAAGCTTTCTGATGAAGTGCATGTGTAGCTCAATGTGTTTGCTACGTTGATGTAGAACTGGATCTTTGGAAAGCTTGATGGCACTTTTATTATCGCACAAAAGTGGAGTAGGCTGCTGCTGCTTGAATCCAAACTCTGAAAGGATCTGTCGAAGCCATAAAGCTTCCTGACTGGCATTAACTGTAGCTCGATATTCTGCTTCTACTAAAGAAAGAACAAGAGATTGTTGTTTCTTACAATCCCAAGTGACAGGTCCAAATCCTAGACTGAAAACATAACCTGCAGTAGACTTTCGATCATTAGGATCGTCGGCCCAATCTGAATCAGTGAAACCAACCAACAAAGGTTTCCCCCCTGTACTGTAATGAATCCCAAACTGAATTGTACCTCAAATATATCGAAATATTCTTTTTGTTGTTTTCCAGTGACTTTCATGAGGAGTTTGCATATAACGAGAAACATGACCAACAGCAAAGGAAAGGTCAGGATGAGAATGAGTCAAATGTAAAAGACTACCAACAAGCTGACGATACAAGGTGGCATCTACTTCAGGGGAAGTACAAGTGGCAGAAATTTTGACTCCAGACTGGAAGGGAGAAGGGGTTGGTTTACAATATTCCATGTGGAAGCGAAGAAGAAGGACACAAGCATACTTAGACTGGGAAAGAAAGATTCCTTCTTTTGTTTGCAAGACTTGGAGACCAAGAAAATAATGCAAATGTCCTAAGTTTGACATTTCAAAATTTTGCTTAAGACTGGATTTCACATGGGTTATAAGTTTAGGGTCACTACCAGTAAGGATAAGATCATCAACATAAAGAATAAGTATGATGAGATGGTTTCCTACTTTCTTGGTATAGACATTGGGGTCAGAATGGCATCTAGAAAAACCAGTGTCAAGGAGAAAGTTATCCATTTTGGCATACCAAGCTCTAGGAGCTTGCTTAAGGCCATATAAGGATTTATTAAGGAGACAAACAAGGCTAGTGTTATTCTGAACATATCTAGGAGGTTGTTCCATGTAAATTTCCTCATGTAAATCACCATGTAAGAAGGAAGACTTGACATCCATTTGATGGACTTCTCAGTTATGTAAGGCTGCAAGGGAAAGAACAAGGCGGATGGAGTTCATTTTTGCTATAGGGGAAAAGGTTTCATTGTAGTCAATCCATTCAACTTAGGAAAAACCTTTGGCAACTAACCTTTCCTTAAGTCTTTCAACACTTCCATCTGATGCATACTTAGTTCTATAGACCCATTTACATCTGACAAGTTTTCTTCCTTTTGGAAGAGGAACAAGATTCCAAGTATCGTTCGTCATTAAGGAACGATATTCTTCATCCATAGCTGCATCCCAATCTATATTTCCTGAAGCTTTTGCAAAAGTTTCTGGATCATGATTTCTTGGAAACTTGAGCCCAAAGAGAATAGGCTCACTGAAACTAAGAACGTGTTCGACATTGATCTCTAGGATCATCGGCAAAATCACCACCTGCTTCACATGTTGAACGGACCCATCGAGGAAGTATTGGTGCTAGTGCAATTGGAGGAACATGAACAGGCGGAGGTGGATTTTCATCCTCACTGTCATCATCAGAAACTGGAGTTGGAAACCTGTTAAGGAAGCTGGAAGAAGAATAAGAAGAAGGCACAATCGTCGAATTAGGCTCGCAGGCCAAAGATGGCACACCCGCCAAGTTAGGCTCGTAGGCCAAGAGATTTTTATCAAATTTAACATCTCTTCTAATGATTATATCATGAGAATGTGGCTGAAGAAGTCTATAACGTTTTACATCTTCAGAATATCCAACAAATATGCACTTTTCACTTTTACGTTGCAATGCTTTCCGTTTTTCATCCGAAATGTGAGCCCATGCTTCAAAACCAAACACATGAAAGTGACTTACATCTGGTTTAATTTTACTCCATGCTTCTTTCAGTGTTATACTTTGTAAAACTTTAGTGGTTGTGTGATTAACTATGTAATTTGCACAATTTATGGCCTCAGCCCAATATTGAAGACTTAGTCCCTTAGATTGGATCATACAATTAGCCATTTCTTTTAAAGTGCGGTTCTTCCGTTCAGCTACACCATTTTGTTTTGGTGTATATAGAATAGTGTGTTGTTGTTTGATTCCTTGTTCAGTGCAGAAAGTGGTGAACTTGTTGTTAACATATTCTCCTCCATTGTCAGATCTTAACTTAATAATTTGATGACTAGATTGTTTTTCAACAAGAGCCTTGTAGGCCAAGAACATGTTAAATACTTCGCTCTTAAGTTTTAGGAAGTAAACTAAGTGTGTCTGGAGTAGTCATCAATGAAAGTTAAGAAATATTTGAAACTAGAAAAAGAAGCAGACGGAAGAGGGCCACACAAGTCACTATGCACAAGTTCCAAGGAAACCGAGGCGTGTCAAGAGGCACGTTTGTCAAAACTGTCCCAATGATGTTTTCCAAATACACAACCGGAACAAACACCATCCTTGCAAGATATCAGCGAAAGACCAGTCACCATATTGTCTTTACATAGTTGTTGCAATGAGCGATAATTTACATGACCAAATCGTGCATGCCAAAGTTTGCTCAAGTCATCACTATGAGCAACAAAAACTGAAGGAAAAGGTGATGACCCAAAGTTGTTAAATTTGTACAACCTAGTAATATCATCAACAGTTCCAGTAGCAAGGATATTTTGAGGATTTTTAAAATCCTTGATTACAACTTGGTGAGGTGTAAACGTCACAGTTTTACCTTCACCTGAATGAATAATTTTATAGACTGATAACAAATTGCAAGAAATTTTTGGAACACAGTACATCACTGAAATGACCATTTTCTACTAGAACTGTTCCAAAGCCTACAACACTTAGAGATCTATCATCACCAACAAATATTTGTTTGGTGTTACATTTATGCATAGTAGAAAAGATGGCTTGATCCTTAGCCCTATGATAAGATGCTCCAGAATCAATGAGCCATTCATTTGAAGTAGAAGAAGAAGATACAGTATAAGAGTAACCAGAAGCACAAAGTGTATGCCCATGAGAGTTAGATTCTGAAGACGAATCTAAGCTAATGTGGTGCTTCTTCATTGCTGCTTCCAAAGCTGCCATCTTCTTAAAACATTTAGATTCATCATGATTATCTTTCCCACAAAAATTGCAATAACGCTCAGTCTTTTTTCCTTTTTGCTTGGATCCTTTGTCATTTTTTAAAGGAGGAGTTGACTGAGAGGGTTTGGGACCCTTGTTGCTTGGCTTATTATTGCGAAAATTTTGTTTCTTGGGAGGCTTGGACTTCTCTTTCTGTTGGGACAATAAGGCTTTCCCAGATGTATCTACATTGTTAATTATTCCAAAATGAATGAACTTATTTTGCTCTCTAATTAAGGAATCACAAAAGGATTCAAGGCTAGGCTCTTGATAGCTAGTTGTAGTCAAGGATTCTTTCATGGAGTAGAATGTAGATACAAAAACAGAATATGCAGATCCAAGTTTTGAAAGAATATGATAAATACATTGTTTGTCTTCTTTCTTAATCTTGCATTCGACACATAATAGTCTAAGAGTTTTATACTTAGATAAATAGTCTTGAATGCATAAAAAATCATTTGGATTCAAGGAAAGCAACTCATTCTCAAGTTGATGACCCCGAATTTCATTGTGTTTACCAAACAAAGATTCCAACTTTTTCCAAACGAGATTAGGTTCATCAATTCCAGATATGTGGAATCGCAAATCAGTAGAGATTGACATCCCAATCAATCCATGAGATTTATCACATCTATTTTCTCATTTAATTTTCTTATCATCATCAGTGGGTTCTGTTTCTTTTCCTGAGGTGATCTTGAAAAGTCCTCTACTTCGCAGAACATCATCCATACGAGATTTCCATGAGAAACAGTTAGAACTTGTAACTATAATATCAAAAGGGGTGACCATACTATAAAATAATGGCTGAAAAAAACATAAATTAATTGTCTGTATGCAAAGAGCTCGAAAAAATATTTGGTTTTAAAAAAAACGACACTTAAAACTGATTCTGAATGATGAAGTTATGCTTGATCAAAGAAAAAGTTGAAGATGTTCCCAATAGTGACATGGTAGATATTAACTTGACCAACTAAAAAAAGAAGCCTCCTCTTCCCAAGATCAACCTTTGACAATCACTTTTACAATAAAGTTGTTTTGAAGTGAATCATTTTTGTATAATAAATGATGTTCACTTTTACAATAATGTGACTTTTAAATAGTGTGGTAATAAATTAAAAGACTTAAGTGATTCACTTTTATTTTATTTTATTTATGTGAGATGCACTTTTACAATAAAGTAACTTCAAAATTGAAATTACATGCACTAAAAAGTAGCTTAATAAGACTTGAACTCAAGACCTATTAAGTAATAAAGCAACTTTGGACCAAGTGAGCTAAGTTTAAAAAGTACATAAAATAATGGAAAGAGGAAGGGTTTTTTTTTTTTACTCTTCTCTCTCGTTCTCCATGCATGCTTTCTTTTCCTGCAAATCACAAAAAAAAAACAAAAAAAAAATAAATAAATAAATTCCACACAATGGGTAGGTTACCTGAAAAATCTACATTTTTAAGTTTTCTCACTGTTTCTGATTTGCCGTGATCACACAAGGTGCACGACAAAGAGCATACGTAGCCAAGAAGACAAGAAAAAAAACTTTTCCTTACTGTTTCGGATTCACCGCGATTGCGCAAGGTGCACGACAAAGAGCATACGCAGTCAGGGAAAACAATAGTCTGAGACTAAAATATAAAAGATCTAATAATAAACTGATAAATTATGAGAAATAAAAAAAAACAAATCCGTCACTGTAACATTATACCTTCAGATTTGTCGAAATGGGTGTTTCTGGAGCAAACGGAAAGGGTTTTCGGTGAAATGAAAACTATTTCCCAATGGAAACGACGCTCCAGACACAATGGAACAGCTCCCATAGGCAAAAAATACACAGAAAATCCAGAAAAAAAAACCCTTTCAAAGTTTCGGCAACACCGGTTCCAAATCTATATCAAAACTGAAAGCGACTCTTCATAAAAGCTTTGATACCATGTTCGGGTACACAGGGTACTCCCAAAAGATCGAACACCTTCAGGAACTGCTTCACACAAATAGATCACAGATCAACACACCGATGTTTGTCACGTGGTTAAAACCCTCAAGAGGAAAATAGTCCACGGTCTCAGCCAAATAGCTACTTGGAGCAATTTATTATGCAAAAGAAAGAAAGTTACATATGAGCTTTTCATAATCAATCAACTAGCCAAGGACCCTCTATGCTCTTTAAATAGAGATCATAGACCAATCGGGTGTTAAGCCATGGATCAATGATAGGTATGATCTAAGAGCAGTTGAACCGTCGGATCACTCTATGTCTAAAACATATCGTGACCGTCGGATTAAAATATTTACAAATGCATACTAAAGAAACATACTTTTACCTAACGGATATATTACACAAGTTGATCTTAACTAACTCCTAAGTGTCTAAATATCCTAACATCTTATACCCTAGTTTCCCATTTGAATAGTTACTTGTTGATTGTATTTCAGTTTAAAGTTTATTATCAATTGTTTAGTTTATTATTTTGTCTTAGTTTAATTACTTTAATAATTGAATTTTTAGGAATTTGACTCAGTTCTTCATTTTTAAAGATCTTTTGATCTTTTGTTTGTTAAGATATTTACACAACACCCTCTACCTTCACATATATTTTGTATCAACTCTAATCTTACCAACCTCGGTTAATAATTAAAGAATAGGTGGATTAATTTAGACATTATATAACACCCAACATTTTTGGCGTCATTGCTTGCGAGTTGTTCTGTAAGGTAGAGTAGAATCCTTTATGAATTTTAGTAATAGGTTGGTAGCGGGGGAGTGGTAAGACGAGAGGTAAGAACCTACGCATATGTTATAACAGGTTCCCCCAAATCCAGCAACAGTAGTAGCGTAGGTTTTCTTTAGTTTAAAAGTCTTTCATGAGTAGAATTAAAGACCCTCAAGGTAGATTTGTTAAGACCAAAAAATTTATTGAAGTCTCTATTGACTACCGTATGGGACGTAATTCCCCAACTACTAACTCACCAGAAAGGTATCGAAGATGACTATAGGAAGTAGTTATACCGTGAAACCTAAGGAGTATCTCTTAGAAGATCTTACTGGAGAAGCCATTGAAGGAGAAGGAACCTTGGCAGAAGTTCCTAAGGACCCCATTCTTGAGGAAGTTCAAGTGGATCAATCATTAGAAACTTCTAGCTTTCCACTAGTTTCGAATCCAATTAATACAACTTTCTCACTAGTAGGAGATCTAAATTTCATTGAATTTGTTGATCCTTCCCAACTAAAAGCTCTCTTTGGAACCTCAATAGATCTATTTATTTCGCAAATTGAAACTTCTACAGTAGAACCTACTATCCCTCTAGGATTCAATAAAAATATGGTTGATCAAAGGAATATCTCTCCCGAAAAAGAACGTTGGGACCCTCCAATATCACCTCGAAAAGAGCCTCCTAACTATGTTTACGTTAAGAATCCGGCTTATATGGAGAGACGAGGAGGAAATGAAGATCATGATGAAGTTAGAAATGAAGAAGGAGAAGGGGAAAATTGAACTGAGGCTACCTTTGGGTTCCCTATCTTAGATATAATGCAAGATGTAACTATGAAAAACATCCCTCCTTCCTCCTTACCTACTTTCTAGGGAAAAAGTAATGAGGACTCGAACACTATTTTGTTTGAATTCAATATCCTTTGTAGGAGCTATAATTATCTACAAGATGTTCACAAACTAAAACTCTTTCCGGCTACACTGAAATATTATGCCTTGAGATGGTTCATGTGATTAGGAGAATCCACTATCAGGACTTGGGATGACATGAAAACTTCATTCTTACAAAAATATCAAGAATATTGCAAACCTAAGGACTCCCGACATGATATATTCAAGATACAACAACTTGAAGACAAGAGCCTGGAGGATTATCTCGAAATGTTCATTTATACATTACATAAATCTAAATATAATGACCTCCAAGAAGATGTAGTACGTACACTGTTCCTTAAGGGGATATCCGATGACTTGTTAGAAAGTCTTAATCTCATGGAAGCTGGCGATATTTCTCATAAAAAATTTGCAGAGATCGGTGAGATGTGTAAAAATTATTCTGGGAGTAAGGAGAAAGTTGTGAAATTTTTTTGAGAGTGTTTTAGTAGAAATGTAAGAGGAAATGTTCCTAGTTCAGGTGGAGTTACAAGAGTAGAGTTAGGAAACCTATTGGAGAATTTCAAAACTAATATCTTAGGAGCAATGGGTTCTCAACTAGATGCTTTACAAGCTAAGAAGAGGCAGGATGAAGAATGAGCAACAATGAGTATCTTTTTTCCAAGATGTAGAACTAAACATCCTCAAAGGGAATGTCCACTAAACAACAACTTTGTATGTCACATTTGTACAAAAGAGCATCCAACAGATAATTGCTCATCCTTTTCTAGATTACAAGCCATCTATAAGAGTGGGGATGTAGCTGAAACATCTAGGAGGCCTCCTTGGTAACCTAGATACCAACCAACATATTTGAACTTTCCACCACAACCTCCACTCTATTATCCTCCGTATCAACCACCTCAACAATGGAACAATTCTAGTTGGCAGAATTGGCCACCTTAGTACCCTCCTCCTTAATTTCCACAACAGTAATATTGGTCACAAGGATGGAGAGGACAATCATATCCTCAGCCACAACCTATCCCTGCACCTCATCATGCTTATCCTCAGAATAAAACAAATTTCCAGCAAATTCCACCTGGATTTGTACCTCGAGTTCCTTTTATCAAACAACAACCTCATCACTTTCAGAATGCAAATCCTCCTCAACCGACATTATTACCTGTGCAACTGATACCTAACCCTAATAATAAACCAACTCAAGCTCTTAACAGCATTGAGTTGCAAACTCTTCCATCATACCTTATTTCGACTGTACCTATACATGAAATTCAATTACGATCGGAAAGAGTTGTGAATAATAAACCTAAGTCATTAGTCATCATTCAGGAACCAAACGAAGAAGAAGATTCGAGTGAACCTGTGAATGATGCTATTTTGGAGGATGTGAACATTCCAAAGGTTTTAGTACACACCCATCCTCCACAAGAAACTATTCAGAAGCAAAGAATTGCTTCATTTCCAGAGAGACTAGCAGTAGAAAAACATGTAGTTCATCTAGAGTATAACATTTTGAATGAATTAAAGAATATCTATATTATAATGCCTCTATTACAAGCTATCAAAGATATACCAATCTATAGTAAAGTAATAAAGGAGTTATGTATTAAATGCCCAAGAAAGAAGCAAAAGGACCCTCTTACAATTCATGTTATAGGAGAAATGTCTGAATGTATGACAGGTCAGTCGTGGATTGCAAAATATACAAATCCAGGAGCTCCAGTAGTGATTGTAATTATAAACACCACCACCATAGACAATACATTAATAGATTTAGGATCCACCTTTAACATGATGACCACCGCAGTTTTAGAATCTTTACAGTTAGGACAATTTATTCGACCTACTCCTTCCATCCTAGAACTAGCAGACCACACTACGGTAAAATCCGTTGGAGTACTAGATGACATTGTTGTGTTAGTAGCTTCATGGGAATACCTTGTCGACTTTATGGTCGTAGAATCAAAGGATCCTTCTAAAGGACATCTTATTATCTTGGGAAGACCATGGTTAGCTACCACAAATGCTTTTATAGGATGTAGGGATGGAGAGATGACTCTTTCCAATGGGTTGTCTACACAAAGACTTATTTTCTACCCCCTAGCACAACCAATAACTAAAAATTCATGGTGGTTAATTTTTTTTTGGGGGGATGAAGACTTTGATGATCTCTCCCTTCCTAGTGATTTTTCCTTGGCACTTCAGGAGCAGACCACTGAGAATGTATTAAAGCAGTTTGTTTCTTCGACAACCTATACAGATTTCCCTCGGTCCTTTGCTCAACTCGATCAAATTTTGGGAGATGAGTTTCAAGAGAATACGGCTCTCTAAATGTTTTAAGAAACACCTTGTGTCTTCACAATTGAAGAGCATACAAGACCATATACCATACCTTGTGAGTTTGGCCTTGAAATTTTTTTACATATAAACACGGGATTAACTGAAAACCAACAAACACATCTGCTTAAAGTTCTTAAGAAACAAGCCGAAGCATTTGCATGGGATTACACCGATATGAAGGGTATACACCCTGATACCTGTATTCACCATATTTATATGGATCCTAGCATGTCACCTGTAAGGCAGCCACAGAGGAGGATGAATCCTGCTCTAAAGAATATAGTAAAAGAAGAATTACAAAAACTCCTCACTGCTAGTTTCATCTATCTTATTTCTGACAGTAAATGGGTATCTCCTTCAGTAGTAGTCCCAAAGAAAGTTACAGGGAAATGACGTATTTGTGTTGATTTTAGAGAGCTAAAAAAAGCTACACTTAAAGACTACTTTCCTTTACCCTTTATCGATCAAGTATTAGTAAACAGTATTTTTTCTTTCTTGACGAGTTGTTGAAGCTCCAACTGTGTATGTGACTGATAAGGGTGTTTAAGGCTTACAACACATGGAGAAAACCCAACCAAAGGCTTCAAACAATCCCACGTGGGTATTGTTCTATCCTCGAGCTGTTTGGTATGGTAATCCCCCACGAATAATTTTGTAGCCTCTGCTAGCTAATGGATGGATTTGATCCAGAGCCGATCTGTTTTCCAAAATGGAAAACAAAGAGTTGAGAAAAGAAAATGCAAACTTAAACCTAACTAGAAAGATGAACTTAATATAAATCTAAACTACTTCGAAAAGATGTTGGAAAGATTATAGATTGTCTTGAGGTGTGTGAAGAACAAGTAGTTCACCACATAAAATGAAATGTAAATAAAATGAAAAAAATTCTTACTGAAATTACAACTGTTTAATAAAACTTAAATAAAAGTAAATCAGAATATTTGCAAGTGCTGAAGTTTTTTTGAAAAACCAATATATAAGCTATAAGACTTTTACTACTAAAACATTTGCAGAAATAGATAAAAAAAAGTTCATAAAACAAATTTCATGAAGCTTTATCAATGCATTATAAATAATAGAGATAAATCAGAGATAAACAAACACATTTAATGATTTAATGAGAACAGAGGGAGAATTACAAAGTTGATAGTGTTTTTTCAACAAACTCGTGGAGACAAGTCTTTGATATTGTAAAAACATAGAAGTTATTTTATCCCATTTATCTTCAGTGGATGAAAACCGCCGTTCCGTAAATGATCTTAACAACACATCGCGCAAATTATCTCACCAAAACACTAATCGAATAACAAACTGGTGGCGGTTCCTTTAAAATCAGATAACAAACCTTTAAAAGCTGAAATTAGGGAGGAGCATTATCCGGGCATCAATCTTGCACGATTTATTTTTGCGTTGGATGCTGAGAATTATGATACTCGTTGGATCTTCTGCAATATGCTAACAATTCTTTGATGTCTCGTACACGTCTCCTTTTGTAGAGAAGATAGAGCATTTTCGATTACGACTGCGTTTGAGGGGTTAGAGTAATCTTCAACGTTTGTTTCTCCATCATTGTGCATTAACCAAATGGTAACCGTTATTTTCATCTTTTATGACCTTACCTAACACTTCCCGTATCGTTTGCATGACACCTGTAATATTCATAATACTATCTGATAATAGACGGAGCAGCGTGATATATAACATTTCTATCGGGAAAAAGAAACAATCCCCAAACTCGTTTATGGTCATTTAATGACGGTGTGGGATGATAAAGAGCGTGCATTGAACATTTCACAACAAAATGAGATAGTCCCATAGATAAACCTAAAACTTGTTTGATGACAACAAAGATTTGTTTAAGCGTTTGAGATAATGTTGCGAACACTTCCCAAAACTTCTCTCCTTTTAAGACTAATAATGTAATCTTCAATATGGGATTCCAACTAATGTAGTAAAGACTTCAACGTATAAATATTTGTCCATTACATTTTATCAAAATGTTTCTTCTAAATGAATATTTATTAATAAACTTATAAAATTATAGCAAAAGAAACTTTTTCCAAAAAAAAAACATATTTAATATGAAATATTTAAAAAGTTCTTTTATTATAATTAAATTATTGGTTTATTAATGTAACTTTGTATTAAAATTTATCTAAATTTACTCAATTTTTAATTTAATTTATTTTTCAAATAAAAGAAATAATTAGTTTACAATTATGAGTTTGATTATATTGATAGATAGATATATTTTTAATCATATAAGTCAAACTTAACAACTTAAGCCTTCAATGAATTCATTGTGATGTCTCTAAATGCTCATTTCATTCTTTGAAATATACATGAAAATATTTGAGTGTCTCACTTAATTTATCATGATTTGTCAAATTGTCTTTTCAAAAGATTGAAAGTTGTTGTTAGGCCAAGAAATTGAATCCCTATCAGAGTAAGGTGTTCAATCAAATCAGCTAACGTGAAATAAGAGCATGCAAACATTCTTTAACCAATAGGAGGTAAAAAGACACAAACAATAGAAAAACAACTTTTTGACAAAAAAAATCAATAAAAGATATGATAAAAATGATCACAAAATCGCACAGTCATCATAGCATAACCATAAATACCAACATTTTCACCTAAGAAAGGCAACCAAAAATACTAATCCGAAGCACTCAAGAAAAATACTTACGAGAGTAAATGACCACCTCATTGTTTTTTCGTGAGAACCAAGTCAAGCAATACCAAGGGTCTAGGGTTGAAAGGAGATCTTTAAAGAACCAAGTCATCCAGAGAGCAAACCAAAAACTGGATGATCATTGAAAACACCAAAACAATCCCAGCCATCGAATCAAACGAATCCCAATCAGAGATTAAACTTGCAAGCTGCATCTTCTCCACAACCCACAATTGCAGGATGCGGGATCACAATGTGAGGTTTTAAGTTTTATTCACCATCTTGCAACCCGCATTCCGCAAATGCAGGATGCAGGATCACAAAACTATCGAAATTTTATTCAACCCTTTCCGCAATCCGCATCCCATAAATTGCGGGTTGCGGGTTACGGAACATGCAACAAAAGCATTAAAATAAATGACTTCCCGCACCCTGTATTCTGCAAGTTGTGGGATGCGGGTTGCGCAATGAAAAACTCTAAAAATGTTTAAACTTTACGGCCTATGGTAATACTTTCCAAGAATCCCTTGACAACATCGAGAAGGTCTTGATCCGATGTCCAGAAACGAATCTATCTCTCAGTCATGAAAAATGTAAGATGTTACTGATAGAAGGTATAGTTTTAGGACACCATGTTTCTTCTCAAGGAATTAAGGTAGACCCTGCAAAGATCGAAGTAATTGTTGGCATTCCCTCTCCCAAAACTTAGAAAGAGGTAAGATTTTTTCTTGGTCATGCAGGCTATTACCACCGCTTTATTGAAAATTTCACTAAAATAGTTGCACCAATGTTTAAGTTACTTACAAAGGACTCAAAAGTCCAGTGGACAGAATCTTGTCAAAATGCTTTTGAAATCCTAAAAGCTAAACTATCCGTGGCACCAATACTTAGGGGTCACGATTGGTCCCTTCCTTTTCACATATCTACCGATGCCTCTGATACGGCCATAGGAGGAGTCCTCGGCCAAAAAGAAGGACACGCACCTTATTCCATCTATTTTACTAGAAACAATTTGACCCCTGCCGAATCAAATTATACTGTTACTGAAAAATAATTTTTGGCAGTAGTTTATTCTATTAACAAATTTCGTCATTATATCACAAGTTAGGAAGTTTTTGTGCATACTGATCACTCTACCATTATATTTCTAATGAATAAACCAATTACCAATGGTAGAGTGACTCGATGGCTTCTTTTATTGCAAGAATTTAACATTACCGCCATTGACCAACCTGGCAAAGAAAATCTCGTAGTAGATTTCCTTTCCCATATTCAACATGAAGACGGTACTAAACTAGTTGACGACACTTTTCCTGATGAACATCTATTTGTTGTATCTGTTCAAACCCCTTGGTTTGTGGATATCGCCAATTATTTAGCAACTGGGAAAATACCAAACCATTTGTCTCCACATGAGAAGCATCCTATCATAGTTCAGAGTTCCAGTTATTCTTAGGTTGATAACGATCTCTTCCGCACTGGTCCAGATCTTATTATTTGACGATGTGTGTAGGAGGATGAAATGACAGACATCCTCCATGCATGCTATGATGGACCATGTGGAGAACATTTTTCTAATAAGAGGACAAAATATAAAGTATTAAATTTTGGTTATTATTGGCCAAGCATTTTTAAGGATGCTGCCAAATATGTTAAAGAATGTGATAGTTGTCAAAGAATGGGTAGACCTATGTCATCTGATCAAATGCCTTTACAACCCCAAGTTATGATTGAACCTTTTGAGAAATGGTCTCTTGATTTTGTAGGACCAATTTCTCCCATGTCTTGTAAAAAGAAATATACCTTAGTTTGCACGGATTATGTCACCAAGTGGGTAGAATCTAAAGCTTTATTTAGAGCCACAGAGAAATCGGTGGTAGAATTCATATATGAAGAAATATTCACTCGGTTTGGTGTACCTAGAGAAATTGTCATAGATCAAGGTACTTAGTTTACTTCTAAATCAATTAAAGAACTTACTACGAAATATGGTATTCGACATTGCAAATCTTCACCTTATCACCCTTAGGCTAATGGTCAGGTAGAATCAACTAATAAAGTATTAGAAGCCATTTTAACTAATACCATTCACTTACATCATAAGGATTGGGAAGATAGACTCCCCGAGGCTTTATGGGCCTATAGAATAACATGGAGAAACACTACCGGACATACCCCCTATGAGTTAGTGTATGGAAAACAAGTCCTTTTACCTATTGAATTTCAAGTTAAAACCTTTCATATGGAAGCACAATTAGTCGTGAATATGAATGAAGCACAAAAGCAATGAATATTGCAGATTAATGAGCTAGATGAAATTAGACACGATGCACTTCAAAGAATGATGTTAATATAGAATCAACGAGAAACATGGCATGATAAATTTATTATGCAAAATCAGTTTAATACTAGAGATTGGGCACTACTATTTGATTCACGGTTTAAAATTTTTAAAGGGAAATTAACTACCCATTGGATGGGTCCATACGAAGTAGTTACAACTTTTGACAATGGATCAGTAAAAATTAAAACAATCGATGGCTTAGAAATTTCCTTTGTAGTAAATGGACATAGACTTAGGCTTTATCACCAGCCTACATCTAAACAATATTTTACATAAAATGTTTTGTAGCAGAATGAAATGGAATTAGTTGAAGGGGAAGTTATCCCTCCTCATCCTGATCCTTGAAAAATATTTTGGGTTATTATCACTTGTATATATGTAACTATGTGTTTGTTTTTTTGAATAAATAAAAGTCATTTCTAATAGATTGTTTACACAAGACTCTTTTCTTTTATGTCTTTATGAATAAATTGAATCATCTAACAAGTGGTTTTGCAGTTTTATTACAAGTATATTATCTCTACGAGCATCTAATGGAATATTACTTGGACAAGGAAAGTATGCTAAAATACTCATCAGGTATTCTAACCTTTTTCTTAGGGTACTTTCGAAATTTGCAGCTTATACGGATAATTTTTTTTATCAATCCTTTGTATATCATACTTCACTAGTTTTTCTATGATTCATATAGTTTTTGGTATTTTGATTCAGACATGTATATTTATGATTTATCATTTTCAACAGTTGCTTGATATACCTACTTTCATTATCATATTTTCCACAACCTTATCTCTCACCACTAGATTACTAGTTCATCTTATGTTTGTTATCAAAACTTGTCTCTTGAGTATTTTTAGTGATAACTCAAAAGTAAGTGGAATTTTTGTCTGTGGGGAACATTACTTTTCTTTTATAAAGAAAAAGGACTGTTAGGTTAAAGAACAACTTTCAGTTATTCTCTTTTGACATGTTTTATGAGTCTGGCCATTATGAAGTTACTTATCACTTTATTCTAAAAAAAATTGAATTATGTGTTTAGCAGGATTTAACATGATCTAGTACCAATCGGCTTCCATATCTTTAATATCATTATACAAGGCAAACCCATCGGGGTACAAAACAGGCCTATTGGCAGCGGGTCAATGCTGAGTAAAAACCTTACAATAAGAAGCTCAATAAATGCAAGTAAACCTATCGGGGTACTGAACAGGCTCGTTGGCAGCGGGGCTATGCTTGCATGGTACCAAGATAAACCCGTCGAGCTACTAAATAGGCTTGTTGGCAGTGAGGCAATATTTGGTAAAAGAGATCTAGTTAATACACCACTATGCACATAGTTCGTAAAAAAAAAAATATTAAAAATTCTTCAAAACAAAAATATATATCATGGCCACTTGTTTAAAATGTCAATTGAGAATGACTCTAAGTTGGACTTTTCCCTAGCTGTCTAATTCCACATATACTTAAGATATCATTATCTTAGAAATGGGACCCATAGCTGTAAATCCCACACACTTTGGGGTACACTTAAAATATTTTATGATGACAGTATATCTTTACAATGAGGCATGGATGGCTAGTTTTTCCTATGGTATTCTTTTGATTTAATATTCTCATTTGGATGGTCTTTCTAAGCACTATTTTATTTTCCATAAATTTACATCTCTGAATTATTTCCATTTACTAGTTAAATAGTTTGTCTTCTTTTCTTACAAATAATTCACAACATGCTATCACTCTTGCATTTTTTGGAACAAATCAATTCTTCTCTCTATATGGCTTGAGGACATGCCATATCTTTGGTTTGGGGGAGATGGATTTGTAAAAAAATTAGATTGTTTTTATTTATGATAAATTTATTTATTTCTAACAAATGATAAGTATTTTCGGGAATATAAACAGTGGAATTTGGTTATAGCTTGAAGCATATTTTTACAGCAGAATTCAATAAGAAATACCATATAAAGGTTCAAATGAAATATCAAATAGCGATCTGAGTAAATATGGTGATATTATAGCACTTATGATTAAAATTGCTCACTAAACTTTGTTTTTGGGCAAATAGTTTTTACTTCCATTTCATTCTTAATAATTCTATCCTCTTACCCAATCATGCATGAAAATGATCAATCTTTTTGTTATTCGAAATGCGATTTATGTTTTTGTGTTACATGTTCAACCTGCCCAAAGTTTACTTTGGACATGGTTGAATTAATTTTAAACCTTATTAATGATAAAATTATTTTGAACCTGAGAACTGTTAAATTAAGAATGTTGAAAAATCCAATAAAGTTATTTTTGACTTTCATACAATGTGTGGCATGAGAGATATGTTATTTTTAAGTTACAAGTTAAAAGAGTGAAGTTTAAATTACCTTCTTCATCTGCCAAGTTGAAGGCAGCTGCTAGTTCGCCTTCTTCCTAAATTGTTTTTCTTTCTTTTTGCTCAGTGGGACCTGGCATTTCTCCAGTTTGGGGGAATATTGATCCTAGATTTGTTATCATTTTTTATAGTTAAATTACTCAATTAAACACATTTTTTTATCTTTTGTATATTTTATGTCACATAGATCATTATTCAGCCTCAGGTATGACTGTATTTAAGGTTTATATGAAATCTTTTTATTTATCATTTTTTAATGGTTTTATTAATTAAAAATGACATTATTAAAGTGCATTTGATGTATTAACTGATTTATATATTTGTTTGCAGATTTTATAATCCTTTTGGGATAAATTAATAAACAAAATGCATTTAGCCTACCTTTCGCACAGCATGACCAGCTCAACATCCAGTCCATTGCGTGAAACTCGCTGGTGGTTTTCCAAATGTTGAGATGTGTTGCTGTAGATTGCAGTCCTGAAGCGCGCTAGCAGAAAAACACTCCGTTCACCCTAGATCGATGCCCAACATATCCATCTCATGTCCCAGCCTCCCATTCAACTCTCCATCTAGATCGCCCATCAGACTGTGCGCTACTGAGAATTAATTCCAGGTATTTAAAACGTGAAACAACTGTAAACAAAATTTTATCCATGCATTTGGGTGATGAAGCTATATTCTAGATATTTTCCAGCTTGCATTCTCCTTTGCTCGCCACCACATCAACCATCCACGCACTGGATTGTTACATTCAACTCACGCTCTAGAATATTTTCCACTACGCTCTCCTGTGTTCTCCATCAGCCACCTGCTATGATAAGGAAGGAAACTATGCTCCACGTTTGAAGATCGTTCACGCTGAGGAGGAGCCTGTGTGTTCACTACCCGGTAAAAAGATTAGAACCACGCTGAAGAAGGAAGATGCATGTGCGTTGTCCTTTAATCTGTTAAACTCCTTTAAGATCGACTAAATTTAAAGAGCAGTCGATGTTATAGCCCAAAATGACACATCTCTTCTTGTGACCACTTTCCCATGATTCTGTCACATGTCGACACTTCCATGATGACACTTCATGAAATTCACTAAAAGTTACTAAAAAAACACGTAACTTGGAGGATCCATATATTGAGTTCTGTAACTCCATTTGACCTCATCTATGCACCATTGGAAAGGTATCTAAGTCAGCTAAAACTTTCAGAAGAAACCAAAGTTTGAAAATGCCTATAAGTATCCTAAAAATGATTTTTTTTATGTATACGTGAGTTGTCTTAAGGAAACCCATGTATTGTATGCGACTTGGTATATATAATACTCGCGTATAACCTAAATATGCGACTATTTGCATTGCAACCTACGTATACCTCCTGCATATGCGACTAATGTCTCTACAACCCACATATTCATGTCAAAAATACGTTTTTTGAAGTTTGGGTAGTTTGGTTAGTTATGCAACTGACTCCTTCAGTTGTAACTACTTTGTCTTTGACCCTATCTCTTCAGAAACATATAAATAGAGGTAGCGAGGTCCATGAGAGGAGAATTGAATCTTTGCATTGTTATGCGGGAGGAATTGGAGCTCTCTTTGCCCACACCTTTGCCCTAGAATATTTCTCCTTGTGTTGTAGAGCTTGGAGGCTGAGTTCTTTAGAGAAGAGAAGCAGCAAAGCCGGATCAAGGTTTCACGAAGTGCCCAACTTGAAGAGAAGGTATATTTGTACTTGGTTTCAATATTAATAAAGATGTGATGTCCTTCTTCTTCCCAAATTATTGTTCAATGTGTGATTGAATCTCTATTTATGATCATATGATGATGTTAGTCAGATCATTATTTCATGTTTATTTGATTATCATTTCTTTATATGTGGTCATATTGGTTTGAGGAAGGTACAATTCGCTTTGCGGGTCTCTTGGAGCAAGAGGAGAAAGAAGAGGATTGAAGGGATGCTTGGATCAAAATTTGTTTAGCTAAGGTATGAACCATTCCAATCTTTGATATTTCTTATATATACTTGCAGAACCATATGCATCTCTCTTTAAACCCCAGTACGTTGATGGCCTCTTAAACCCTAGCCATAGGAAACTTTCCCTTACAACAGTACCGACGACTCCACTAGGGATAGCCTTGTCTATTTGAGTTTTCTCTGTTTTTCTTTCAGTATTTTGCAAGGTTTCAGGTCTTTCTTGCCACTTAGGAACACTTTATTTGTCTAATAGAATACCTCCCCTGCCTTCCTAAGGCATTTTTTGACATTTTTGGGGTTTTTTCCCACCCATACGTGAGTTGCATATTGAACAGTCGCGTACCTGATATTTATACGCTAATTGCTTTACTGTCAACCCATGTATGATACACAATTGATTAGTAGTGAAACTTGCGTATGCCCCTTTAAACAATGTTTTTTCCTCTTTTGTGGTTTTTCTTCTATTTGAAGGTTGTTTGGTAGATCTTTTGGGGTCCTCTGCAGGTACATGACTCCAGGGAGTTAGTGGCATCCATTTTGGTTGTTCTTTATCTATGTGGTAAGACTTTTTATAGCATTAGGTTTTTCTCTTTTCTCATTCCCCACCCCCTTCACTTGGCATGATTTTTGGCTTATGTTTCTCGTCAGCCTCTATTAGTGATCTTTTTCTGAGTTCAGAAGCTTGTTAGTATTTTTTTCCTTCTTCTTTTGTTGGTTCAATTCACCATGCCAAAGCAGTTGACTTGTCTCTTATGCAATCCTTCCTTCCAAGTAGGGTTTATACTGACTTTAGGTCATTCTAGAGTCTATTTGGTAGTTGTATAGCAAAGTTCCTTTTGCTTTGTTCTTTTTATCTGCATACTTTAGTTTGTAGGTAGTTTTCTTTTGTATTTATAAAAGAAAAATAAATAAATAAAACATATGTTTTCTTTATATGCATGTAGATTAAGTTTTTATTCTAGATTTCATTACATATCATTTTTTTTAAATAAAAAATAAATTTTTCTTTTGTGGTTTTCAAGTTTCTATTTGAAAAAAGAAAGAGAATAGTTTTTGCTTTTTGCATTTCATTTCTCTTTGCTTAGTCATTTTGTTTCAACTTTGAGTCAAAACACCACATAAGTTTCATGCCATTTACCCTCTGACTAAAAATAACCTATTAAAATGAACTATATAATTTAAAAATCATTAGTAAGTTTTATTTTATAGGCTCATACACCAACTAGCTTAGGCTAGACTTGTAGAATAGGGAGTTTTAACTCTCCACAAGTATAAAATTTCAAATGTAGTTGGCCAATCACTAGGTAAATCCTCTTCTATGTTGATTGTATCTAGGAAGCTCCTCTCAAACGGGAGTTAAGCACGAGGCCATGTGGAGGCTTGGATTGAGGAGATAACCCTCTAATTCCTTGTCAAAGTGTAGACCAAGGTTTTTGCACATTTGGGGATTCTGTCTTAGACAGGGTTTCGAGCTTTGCTACCCTGCCTATGCATACAAACCAGGCTTGCGACCATTCCTCCCAACTGTCAATATAGTTAAGGTAGCCTTCAGTCTCTTTGACATCTAGGGTTCATACATAGGCACACCGGAAAGCTATTTTTGGTTGACCTTGGACGAGCTTGGAAGGTAACCCCAGTAGAAGGTGTGGAGGGTGGTGGGTGATTCCTCCATTTGTGCCTAAGAACATCTACAAGGATTCCAAATAACTATCTCTCAACTTTATTTTGGAAAGCATATCTTCTACATGTTTGCCTATTTGGATTTAGGAATTTTTTAGTGAGTGTTGTGTGGTTTGTCCGTACTTGGTTTGCCTTCAGGTGTGTGCTTTGCACTTTTGGTTGCCTGTCAACCTTTGAATTTGTCTCCTAGTTTGAAACTATGTCTAACATCCCTTCAAACACCAACCAAGAGATCCCCATGCCAGGAACTCCTTGTACTATTCCTCTCACATGGAATGTTGGTGTTCCTTTGATGTCCACCTTGAGTCTACCTATATTCACCCTAGGTCTATTGGTGTTGTTGTTTTCCACTCCAACTTTCTTGAATGCTCCTAATGCTTCTCAAGTAAGATCTTTATATCAAGGGCATCAAAACATTGCTTCTCCTTCACCTATAGCTGCTTCTCCTCCTACTTCTACCTCATGCGGTGAAAGTACGGATACTAGTAACTGACAGTCTAAAAGGAGTAAAAGAAGGAGGAATAGGAAGAAGGAACGTAAGAAAGGGGGAACCTGTTCAACCTCTGCAGGTCAAGTTGAACCTCACCACCCAGTCTCTAAAGCTCATGTTGGGGGCACATATCCAGCCTCTGTAGGTCATGTTGGATCTAAGCACTCAAGCTCAGCAAGTCAAGTTGATATTCACCATTCAGCCTCTACTGATCATGTTGGTGGGATCCTTCCAACCTTTCTAGGTCATGTTGGATCCAGTCACTCATCCTATCCAGTTCATTCTAAGGGAACTCGTTCAACCTCTAATGTTCAAGTTGAACCTCCCCATCCAACCTCTACAATTCATGTTGGATCCATCCACCTAGTCTCTGAAGTTCATGTTGGGGGAACACACTCAACTGCTGCAAAGCATGTTGATCCTAACCATTCAGCCTCTGCAGGTCATGTTGTTGGTTCCTGTCCAACTTCTGCAAGTCATGTTGGACCCATTCTCTTAGACTTTGCAATTCATGTTGGCGACAGTCTTTCACCCTCTCCGATTCATGTTAGAGACAATCCATCAGCCACTGCAAGTCATGTTGACACTGCTGAAAAGAATTTCCATTCAAAACACAAGCCCAAGTTCCCTTGTAAGCTTTGTGAGAGAGACCACCTTACTTATAAATTCCATTATATCGCAAAGGTGTGAAGAGTTTCGTTGCATGGTCATCCCATTTTTTAACATTCTAAATTTTTTCAACAACCAGCCTCTCTTAGTTAGGTTGGACCCAGTCACCCAACCTCTAGTTTTCATGCTGGGGGGAAAATATCAGCCTCTGTAGGTCATGTTGAGAGAAAACAGTCAACCAATGCCATTTATGTTGACATTGTTGAGAAAACTAGTCGTTCGAAGTGCAAACTTAAGTTCCCTTGTAAGGTATGCAAGGGAGATCATCTTACTCACCAGTGCCCTGTTATCACATAGGTGCAAAGAGTGTGGTCCAAGACTCAAGAATTTTCTTCTCCTAAACAATCTATAGTTTCTCAACAACCTACTCAACCTTTGGTTGATCAAGTGGTTGAACCAATATTAGCTTTGGTTGATCCCACTCTTCTTTCCAAAAATTGATCCTGATGTGATTGAACCAATGTCATCCTTGGTCAAGCCCACTCTCCCTTTAGAGAGTGACTTTCACGAAGCGGTTGAATTAATCGCACTCTTCGTTTGGAAAGTGAAGTGTCTGTTAGTCACATTTTCTTCACTGCTAGTTCAGAACTTACTGAACAAGGGGGCACTGAACTCACTTTGTATCAACCCCCACCAAGCTCTCAGATTGCTTCCTTTTATTGGGATAGCCTAGTTGAGTCGTGCCTTCCTTCTAATGCACCTTTCCAAATAAAGGTAAAATTTGAATCATACACGGTTGCTCATTGTGTTGTTGATGAAGGAGCCTCAATTAGCATCTTGTCTGCTCGTGCTTAGTGATGCATGGGATCTCCCAGCCTTGTGTTAACTGCTAGTCAGTTACTGGCATTTGATAGAAGAACTTGTATAGACTTGGGAATTCTTGCTCAAACACCTGCTACTTTGGGTGGGAAGACCATCTTAGTTGACTTCATGGTGATAGAAGACCCCTTGGACTTCAATATACTCCTCGGACGTGATTATGTCTATGCCATGCAAGTTGTGGTGTAAACATTCTTTTGTGTGATGTATTTTAATCATGGCGAAGAAATTGTCACTATCGGTCAATTGGATTTTCTTGATCCATCTCCTAACCCAGCTAGAGACTAGGTCTTTCATTTATTGATTCCCAGTGTTTCTATAGACACTACCCCACCACAGGTGAGCTATGTGGCCTCATGTCCTTTGCATTCAATTGCTACTGAGAAGCAACCTCTGTTTTCATGCTTACCTTCTCGGGACTTGGTCCCAGTAGTTGGCCAGGTGAGTCATCATATACAGACTATGGAGCTTGCTCTCCACTTTGTTAATCCATTTGAAAGTTTAGACATGTGTCCTATCTTGGATGATCTCCTTCCTTTGGATGAATTCTTCCTAGATTCTTTGATACAATCTGACCTTCATTTGGATGTTGGTTCAGTTGTGACCAAGTCTAACCCTGATTTTCCTAGTAAGCCTGACCTTTCTTCTTATGTTGGTCTTGTTGAGTCTTTTGTTTCTTCCTTTGAACAGCATGTCAGTGATCCTGATGAGTCTAATTTTTTCTCTCCTTCTGAGTTTGATCTTACTGATCATAAACCCTCGAGTCTTAGCACTATAGAGTCCCATTTTGTTTATTCTGCCTTGACTACACCTTTTGTAGAAGATAGCAAAGTTGCATGTGTTTCTTCCAAAGGGATCCGCATCGGATATTTTCTTCTAAATATGATCCTGATGTTGTTGTTTCTTGGAGACAGGATTCTTAGTTAGATTCACAAATTTTTACTGGCCTTGTCTTATTATTCAAGTTGTAATTGCATTTTCATGTGCCCTGCTCGCGCTTATGAGCCTGATGTCGGCTTCCACACTTTTAGCTCATTATATAAGCCCTCATCTTTGTTCTCATCATTGCTAAGCCTTGTATCATTTTTCCTTTGAAACTTGAAACCTTTTACCTTGGGGAGACATTCCGCGAGTGTCCTTATCTTTCTCGCTTTCCTTGCATTATGCATAGGTTTGTTCCTAGCACTTGGAACTAGTTTCGCCTACCTATGACACTCATTTCCTCACATTTAGAGCATTCTTTCTACTCTTCTTTGAGCTCGTTAAAAATAGTAAGGGGGCTGCGAGTTGAATTTTCTGGACTTGTTAAAACTTCACGGGAAAGATATTGAGTTTTGTTAGGATCAGGTCTGACTCCTCAAAATAGACTTGACTACTGAGTAAACTTATCCATTCAGGCTCGTTAAGAATATGTGAATGGGCATCCACATTGGTGGTAGGTTATCGCTTTCTCGGGCCATGTGGAATAATACGAGAAATGAACACTCTCTTTTCTTCGGAATTGAGAAAAGTATTCTCAGGCATAGGTTTATCACTTTTTTGGACCTGAGGGACTAAACTTACAGAAAAGGAACCCTCAGTATGAGCTTAGTTTTCTCTTTTTCATGTTATGGACATAAACATGAAAAAGATTCTGAATGTACTTTATGTCTTTTTCATTCTCACTAAACCCTAAAGAACAAAGCATCGAGTTTACTGCTGTAAGCCCCATTTCTCATAATCAAATGGATCTTTGCGAGTGATCTTGCCTTCCTTCACACTCGTAAAACTCAGGCTATATGTTGTTTTTGAAGGAGTGTTGGGTAGGTGGTAATTCAACCTTTTTCGGCCCTCTCTGACTAAGTACGAAAGGTGCACCTTACTTCTTCAGAAGCTAAGGGAGTTCTTCTGTGGTTTGTTTTATACTTTTCCAGCCTCAGGAGGCTAATTTGGATGAAAAAGTTCCCTCCTGGAATCTTCTTTGGAGTTTTCAGACTCTCTAAACTATGAAAACACCGACGAGCATGTACTAGTTCGGGCTTGTAAAATCCATGAATCAGTCCTTTATCACGCATTATTTTGTCTCTTCTTCGAGATTTCCAAAAATGAATGTCTTGATTTTGCTTTCTTGGACTCATTAAACCTTTACAAGAAAGAGGGGAAGGGAAGTTCATTCACATGAATTTTACATCATGGCAGCAAGTCTTGTTTCCTTGAATAAAATCACCAGTTTTTAGTCTATCAACAGTTGGGTCCTAGTATTTTAATCTTATCCTGATTAAGAGTTTCTTACTCCTCCAGTTGGTCTCTTTTTCAATTATATGGGGAATCTGTTAATGTCTCCTACATTGCAGATTTGTTTCGTTGGTCCTTTGTGTTAAAAGCTGCCTAAGTCACTTTTGTGTCGTGCTCACTATTCAAGGATTAAACCTTTGTTGGCCATTTTGCAGTTGCCTTGACCTTTTGTGTTGACCATTCCCTGATATCAGTTCATTACATCATGTCTTTGGCGGTCCTTGTCATGAAATTCAATACCAGTTCCAAATCTAATTAGTCTTTGAACTACCTTGTGTTGGATTATGAAGGATGCCTTAATGCCTTCCTTCCAACGGATCTCTTCCTATCGAATGCAACACATCTTGCTCTAGGAATGAGATTTGGACTTTTATGATAGTACCTTGGGGATTGCAGTCATTAGTGGCAATTTCCCTTGCTATTGGGTAGTGGCAATACCTTAATGTCTCCTACTTGATGGATTCTTCAAGTGTTCGAATTCAAGTCCTTATATTCACACTTGTTAGAATGTACTAGGTACCTTGGGGACCATTTTAATTAATGGTGGATTCCCTTGCATTTGTTAATGGTTCTCATTATTGACTGTTAATCAAACGGTTTCCTCCATGTTCAATTTCACCTCCTTTATTCGCATGGTTAGTATTAGTACCTTTTTGGGCGGTTTGGATTGAAGACCTTGGGCTGACAGTAGCATTTCCATTTTTGCTATTTCCCAAGTTGCGCAAGACCTTGTCACACTTCATATGAAATTTTGATGAGACATAGATCCACTTTGTATTTTTGTGGCTATGATCGATTGTTAAGCATGGATCCACCTTGTTCATTTGTGGCCATGACTCCTTTAGATTTGATGTGGCACCTTTTTGCATATTGAGTGACCATGATAATTTCATTAGTTATACATATGTTGGATCTGCCTGTATCTTTATGGCGATGATTTGCATATGGACTTGTATGTCCTAGTGATCAATTTTTTCCTGACATTTATCTTTCTTTCAGGTACCTTTGTTTGAGCCTTTTGATCTTGGGTTCTTTGTTCTCTCCATACTCAACTGTTTCCTTTATAATGTATTTCAGCTATCATCTTCCCCTCTAACCTCATACATTAGGGGGCATATATTATAGCCCAAAATGACACATCTCTACCTGTGACCACTTTCCCATGATTCTGTGCATGTCGACACTTCCATGATGACACTTCATGAAATTCACTAAAAGTCACTGAAGAAACACCTAACTTGGAGGATCCATATCTTGAGTTCTGTAACTCTATTTGACCTTATCTCTGTACCATTGGAAAGGTATCTGAGTCAGCTAAAACTTTTAGAAGACACCAAAGTCTGAAAATCCCTAGAAGTACCCTAAAAATGAGATTGCTTTATGTATATGCAAGTTTCCTTAAGGAAACCCGCATATTGTACGTGACTTTCTATATATAATACTCACGTATGCCCTAAATACATGACTACTTACATTGTAACCCGCATATATCTCCTACATAAGTGACCGATTTCTCTGCAACCTGCGTATTCATGTCAAAAATACATTTTTCAAAGTTTGGGTAGTTTGGTTAGTTATGCAACTGACTCCTTCAGTTGTAACTACTTTGTATTTGACCCTATCTCTTCACAAACATATAAATAGAGGTAGGGAGGTCCATGAGAGGAGACTTGAATCTTTGCATTGTTATGCTGGAGGAATTGGAGCTCTCTTTGCCCACACCTTTCCCATAGAATATTTCTCCTTGTCTTACAGAGCTTGGAGGCTGAGTTCCTTAGAGAAGAGAAGCAACATAACCGGATCAAGGTTTTGTGAAGTGTCCAACTTGAAGAGAAGGTATATTTGTACTTGTTTTCAATATTAATAAAGATGTGATGTCCTTCTTCTTCCCAAATTATTGTTCAATGTGTGATTGAATCTTTGTTTATGATCATATGATGATGTTAGTCAGATCATTATTTCATGTTTATTTGATTATCATTTTTTTATATGTGGTCATTTTGGTTTGAGGAAGGTATAATTCGTTTTGTAGGTCTCTTGGAGCAAGAGGAGCATGAGGAGCAAGAAGAGGATTGAAGGGATGCTTTGATCAACCTTTGTTTACCTAAGGTATGAACCATTCCAATCTCTGATATTGCTTATATATACTTGCAGGACCATATGCATCTCTCTTTCAACCCCAGTACAATGATGGCATCATAAACCCTAGCCATAAGAAACTTTCCTTTACAACAGTCAACCACTAAAGGGTCGACTTGCTCATCCCTGTAAATTATTATATATAGCATCCTCTGTGAGAGAGATCAGTTAGCTGGAAGAGTTAGGTTAGTCAAACAGTATCAGTTCATGCTTTGATATGTTCTTAAGCATTATATTTCTGTTCCACCATCTGAATAAAAGAGTTGTATGTGTTGTTGTTGAAGATTGCGTTTGAGTAGGAGTTAGCCATGCATCACCCCTAATTGCTGAGAGGGTCGCTAATCAACCAACAGTTTCTTTTCTTGTTTATTAATTTTTTTTCCTATTGTAGCTAGTTTACTACACAGTTTGTTTTATTATTTAGATGTAATGCAATTTGATTTCTGAATTAGATAGTTAACTGCTCGCATAGTTTGTTTCCAGTCTTGCTTTCAGTCATTTTATTTCCAGTCTATTGCTTGATTTATTTGCAAGTTAGATAAAATAGATTATTGTTTATCAAGTTAAGTATATTTAGTTCTGTCTATTTCATTTCTATTTTAATTATCAGTTTATGCAATTTACATTTCAGTTTATTAATATGCAATGGTTTCTTTATGCTTATGCTTATGAATTTGTTTAAGTTTATTTTATTGTTAAATTTGCGTAATAAGTAGGTTTATTTATTTCCTTTATGTATTAGAATTACATCTGCATGACTTCAGCTGAAGATTAGCTCATTTAGGTTAGTTTTTACCACTTTAACTATGCAGATTGTCATTCGGACAGCTTGTTTAGTCCGTTATTTAGCCACCCCTTTCAAACCCACAATTCAGTCTATCATTCAGCCCTTAGTTATGTTTTTTAGTATTTTTTATGTATTTTGAGATTGTTTTTAGTTATGTTTTGTTAATGTCTAAATTATGCTTTGACTGTAATATTTAGATAATAGTTTTGTTTAATATTAAAGTTAAAGGTTAATTGTTTTAGGTTATTTATTAAGGTTTTATTATTTTCCTTATTTCTTTTTGCCTTGAGTGTGTGTTAAGTTGTTTTTGTTTCTTGAATATTATTGTTGATTTTGTTTTACTGCTGTATTATTTTGTGTTTATGTCCTTTTAGATTGATTTATTTGTTTGCATGTGATATTTAGTGTTATATGTATTATCTTTAGTATGTTTTTAGGTTGTCTCTTTAATGTTGTGTTATTGTTGAAAGAACTTGTAGGACATAACCTAAAGATATTTCTTTTATTAAATTTTCTATTTGCTTCTCTTATCAAGTTTTCTTTATTAATTTTTCTAGTTGCTTATAAGTTAATCCCCCCTTATACCCTAGTTTCCCATTTGAATAGTTACTTGTTGATTGTATTTCAGTTTAAAGTTTATTATCAATTGTTTAGTTTATTATTCTTGGTTTAATTAATTTAATAATTGCATTTTTAGGAGTTTGACTTAGTTCTTCATTTTGAAAGATCTTTCGATCTTTTGTTTGTTAAGATATTTACACGACACCCTCTACCTTCACATATATTTTGTGTCAACTCTAAGATTACCAACCTCGGTTGATAATTAAAGGATAGGTGGATTAATTTAGACATTATATAACACCCAACATATGGTATTCCACCCCAAAATTCTAACATATATATGCCTATCGACGTAAAGATAACTAGAAAAATTATGCAAGCTTCCATAAGTAAAAATACTAGCATTATGTCTTACCTCGTGTTCTATCGTAGAGGTCCACAGATGGATCCATTCATGGATGTGGATGGAGCATCCTTACACACATACATCTGAGTTAGATATCCAGATTTACAATTACAACCAAAGAATTTGCTCTACACCAGAGATAGATGACTCTTAGGGTTAGAGGTTGTAGCCGAGGAGATATCCGGATAAAAAAGAAAACTCTATGTCGAGCCAAACCCTCCTTGATCCTGGGCATGAAGGACAAATGAGAGCAAGAAGAGTCTAGAGACTCATTTCACCCTAGCGGCCTTTCACAAAGAGTAAATCTTGGTATGAGAATTTAAAGCCTTGGTTTGGACAAGGTAACAAACTTTATTGTTAACAAATATCCATGTGCAGATGATATATGGACTCAATACATTCTCATACATCTAGGTTGTATTTCTGAAGCTAACATCATTGCCAATTCCTACTAAATTCTAAGGAATTAGGGGACTCAGGGACACAACCCTATAGTCCTTACTCTACCACGCACTGTATGGTGCATTGGCAAAGATTTAGTATACGATTAACTTTTCATATCCAAAGGTAAATGGAAACATGTGAAACTGTAATATCAGGTCTTGATTCAATAAGTAATTGTAAAGAAACTAGCTGAGAATAGAGTTATCCATAAAGGTGATCTCCTCACAAGTTTTTTTTCTTCGGAGATTCTAGTTCTTATGAGCTTTGCTAGTGCTTAGAACCTATAGAAGTGGAAGACGAGAATGTATTAGCCGATAGGCTAAGTAAGTTGCATTCTCTAACCTTAGACTGAGAAGTGAAAATCCCCTACTAGTTTACGTGTCGTAGCCTCATGTAATGTTTTGGAGTGGAATTACTTCATACCACTATATTTATATACTAAGATACTTGTTGCAAACAATTCATGTGTTCGGTAATGAAATATTTTTTTTTTTGTAAAATACAAGTTTTTTTTGTGGAGTTGTTACATTTAACCAAGCCATGGCGTCTTCATACTAGCTTCTCTTGAGTTGTAGGTGGTCCTAAATTGATTCTAATGAAATTTAGGAAGTCTATGGTCTTCCATGTTATTCATCATATACTTGTACATTAGGTACCTAGTCATAGTGATGCTCTCGACTAGGGGAAGGACACTTCTATTAGGAGAATAGGATACAATGTATTGCTTTTAATTTTGAGGTTGTAAATTATAAAATGCTAATGGATTTGTTCATTTTTTCTCTAGGATTAGCTAGAGATGTTGCAGCCCCAAACTTCATAACCATACATTATAATGGGAGTGATGATAGCTTTAAAAAATAACTTCTTTTAATCCAACGTCACAAGTTTTGTTGTTTTACAATTGTTTTCAAGGATAAAATAAGCTTTCCACCTTCTCTTAATCATTTTCTCTATGTTATAATTCTAGTTGAGCTTGTGATGGATACTAATTCAAATATATTTGTAAGAAGCCACTTCCTCCAAATTGATATTATCATATACAAAATTAACATAGGTGACCTTGTTGGACATGATAATCACAACTTTAGTTTTGTCAGTGTTAATAGTCATATCCATATAATTTAGAGTAGAAATCCTTGAGAGTTCTTAATTACTTATAAAGATCGAAAGGACACCATGCCATGACATATAACCCTTGTGATAAATCAGATATTTATAGTTTCGTGATGCTTTTGGTAGAAATTGTTGAGAGAAAAAAGAGCATTAATTAAAAGGTGAGGTGTTTTAGCCAATTTTCCTTTTCCGAGGGGCATATAAATAAAAATCAAAGCAAAGGATGAGAAAAAGACAAAGTCACCAAAATTAGATTATGGTGAATTCAAAACAACAAAATAGATCATCCGCGGGTTGTTAGTTGTTCACATATTAAAGTAAATGGTTATGAACTATATTGTTTATAAATCTAAAAGCAAGACATAAACCAACATCATTTTTTTTTAACTTCTGCTATTAAAAAAAACTTTCTTAAAAACTTATCAAAATAAATATGTATTGCTATATATATATATATAAACAAACGTACCTAATCCTCCTAAACTGCGTAACTAATCCTACCCATGTTTTAATACCCCACCTAAACCTAAAAAAACTACTATTTTCCATAAAATTATCACATTCAAGAGACATTGAGTGTTTGATAGTAGACCATTCAGACCGAACTTTAGTATCGTTAATTCGTCTATTTCTTTCAAATTTTATTCAGAAATTCCAATAGTCCATACAATAAATACGGGAAATTAAAAACATAGATGTATTATGGCCATGAAAGAAACCTGTTTGATCTTTACCAGTTGGAAAGTGAAACGTCTGGCAAAAGTAAATGAATAACTTAAGACTTAAGAAAACCATTGTTTTTTCAGTTTTATCATTACTTTTTCTTTTTCTTCTTTTTGAAAAAACCTAGACCTTATTAAAGTATATAAAAAAATAGTACATCTATACAAATATGACCATAAAAAACTAAAATAATAGTAAAAAACCATGAACAAAAAAGATAGACCAAAAAGTATACACCATCACTTAAAGTATACACCCGTGCCGATAATTTGAATGGGTGTGCTTGAAGTTGCAATAATTTCCACATCAATGTCGCATTATTTTCATTTTGAGTTTATGGAGAGATTTGATTTTGTGGTTATGGAAAGTCTTTGCTGCAACTTGCAATGCAATGGCTGGTTTCAACTTATCTTTCACATCAGGCTTTCCTTTCGTGGGTCGTAAAAGTGGTCCCTCATGAAGCTAAGGATTCTCCGCGTCATGCTTTCTCAGACGAGAATTCACATCACATCCATCCATGGTCGGTCGTTATAGTGGTCCCTGGTCCCTTCTCAAGGATCCTCCTACTTTATTAGTCTCTGCTCCACAGAATTTATAGCGATCTAATTGGTCGCCAATTTTTGTTGACCAATATTAAAGTTTTTCAAATTTTTTTTTTTTTATGTTTATTAAAGTTTTTCAAATTTTATTTTTATAATTTTCGAAAATTAGATTAATTATTTTTTTGATTGGTGCAGTGTAAAGATTTGACAAATTTTCTCTGCTGTATAAAGTATTAACTAAATTACAAAAATAATTAAAAAATATAAAATCGAGAAAAAATTTAAAGCTTGCCATGTAACTATTATTCACTTTTTCAATTTTTTTTTCAGGAAGAAAAAAGTATGTCCTTGTTATTCTTATTAAGAATCAAAGGGCATCATTAGCGCCATCCCAGACATGGGTTACATCTCAGAGAGGATACAACTCATATGATAATAAGTCACATCCAGACGTAGCCGGGGGGAAAGGCAAGACAATAGAGTGAGAGTTCCCATCAGTAAAACTATCTCATCATGGAGGGGATCAATCTCATCAAGCCCCATCTACCGTGAGCCAAAGGGATCAAATCAGTAGTCTAAAAGAGGCCACTCAAAGAGCAGCGAATCAACAAATCAAATAGGGGAGTAAGCCCCGATCAAGACTCAAAAGAGCTGGAAGCAATCAGATGAGACCAAATGGTCCTCCATAAATCCAGAGAAACAACCAAAACCTGGAGACAAAGAGAGAGCAGTTTTAGAGAGACAGTCTGCAATCCGATTGTGTTCATGGTAGATGTGGCTGAAAGACAGATCCTGAAAGCTAATAATTAGCTTTTGAGTTTCTCGGCACCAGTGATAGAGTTCTGGTGGGGAGAGAGAAGTGGATCCCTTTGCCCAATTAATGATAACTAAAGAGTCACCAAATATATGGGATAAGGGAATCCCCATCATCTAAGATGTAAGCAGAAGGGCCTAAAGGCTAAGTAATTCTGCTTTCGTATTGGAGCCATTTCCAACCCCCAACACGAACTCGAAGGAGTGTGACTCATTTAGGTACAAGCTGTATCCAACACCGGCAGTAGTTGTTGTAGAAGCTCCATCAAAAAATCCACAGGGGTGGATCATACAGGGAGGATGCCCAATCTTCCTGAAATTTTTAACTTTGACATTCTGAGAAGAATACAATTGTACAGAATTTGTGATCTGATGCACAATGCTTAGCACGGTCCTCTTCTTCCCTTCAAATGAGGACAGGTTCCGAGCTTTCCATATGGCCCACATCATATGGAAATGGATAGAACATAGTGCCGAGTGTCTGAGGAAATTTCCAATCCAATTTTCCACAAATATAACAAGTGTGTCAGCGTGAGGAGGAGAAGGCAGCTGAAATTGTACACATATGTGATCAAGAACATTCTTCCAAACAGAGCAGTGTGAAAAGAGATGAATGACAGACTCCTCATCAGAGTAGCACAGAGCACATATACCTGGACTAGACTGACCCCGTCTCTGAAGGTTATCCCGGGTAAGAATTTTATTCCTTAATACCAACCATATAAAGCATCCAATCTTGCTAGGGAGTGCACTGGACCATAATAATGTGTGAAGCTGATTGCCAACAGATGGGGAAAACAATTTAACTATGTAGTCGTATACAAGTTTAGCAGAGATGGAGCCATTTTGTTTGTTAAAATCCCATACAAGAGAATCAGATTGAGATGTGAGACGAATGCCACAGAGATCCAGACCCCTCGTGTATGCATCCCAGGCAACTTTCCAAACCCCATCAATATACAACTCCTCAGCCGTGTACCAGTAATGCTGTGAGTCTGGTAAAGTATTACGAGCTGGTGAGAGTGTATTGATGTCCAAATCCTCTAGGAAGGATCTCAGCTCATCTGGAAGGTTGTGCGTGAAAGGGACACCAATAATCAGGTCGATACCAATCATTATATCTTCTCCATTACCCACCTTCCAAGTAAGGTGACTTCCCAGCCAGGGGAGAGTCTGAATAAAACCCCTCCATATAGTAGATACCCCGTGTGTACAGAACCTTTTACCTCTAAGCCAAGCAACCACCATGAGGTGTTTCAAGTATTTGTTGGTAAGTACACAATGCCATAAACCATCACTCGACAGAACCCTCTAGAATTTTTTGAGGCGCAGACCAATGCTGAACCAGTTTAGATTTTTTATCCCCCAGCCCTCATACTCCTTTGGCCATGTGAGACTATGCCAGTTGACCAAATGATATCTTCGATTATTTTCAGAGGATCCCCATAAGAAAGCAAAGGTGACAAGTTAACATGGAATCCATCATTCATTTAATGAATTTAATCTAATATATCATTAGATTTGACATAAAATATTAAAAAAAAACCCAGTTTTGTCGGATAGTTCCCCAAATATAATTCAAAAAACTGTTGACACTGAGAGGGGGGGTGAATCAGTGTAAAGCAATTTTTAAACCTTTCTTAACTTATCATGGTTAGCAACCAATTCATCAATCCAATACTCTACCATAATCATTTCATAAACATCATTCACATAGCATAAGCATTTCATTCATAAAGCACCATAACACAGAAGAACACCACACTATATAAATTTGTAATTTTTTTATATTATTTTGGTCCGGCTACAACCGTTAGGCGAAATCAGCACCTACTCATAATCCAGGACCATGCCTGGTTTTCTTAGACCCTGCTAAGAAGGGTTTGAGGTATCCTAACCTCAAAAGCAAGTCAAGCTTGCATTAAGGCTTACTGTCACTGTGTCACATCAACCTCATCTGTCTCTTCAATCTGTTCTATTGCTGGATGTCATAGATTTGCTGATTAACACTGAATCCACTTTCCAACTCAATCAACTGCTGCAAATCATCTCTGCTGTAACACTAACAACACTGTTGGCCATTCATACTTCACTCCTCACCATCATGTCATGAATGCACTGCTATAGGTGTATTGTTTATGCACCACAAAACACTGTCATCATCATCATGGTCTTCTTTACTTTGTCACTAATCATAACTTGACTGAGCTGAACATGTCAAGTCTTCAAAGAATTTCAACTTAAACAACACTGCTGCACTAGTTTTCTCAGTCTTCTCTGTTCATATTCTGCTGGTCAACATACCACTGCTACAAGGATCATCTTTAGCAACAGCTTATCATAGGCATCAAAATAGTGTCATCAACATGGTCAAGCTCCAACTGTTCAAATTCTGGTAGACTGTCATCATAGGATATCACAGCATAAGACCAGCATCTTCCATTCATGCATTTATCAGATCTTTATCAGGCAAATTAACATCATAGATCTGTCCATGTTATCACTCATCATCATGGCTTATATCATCTTCAGGTACCTTCAGTTGTGTTCAAAGGTTAATCAATCAATTGCTGAATATGCAACTACTGAAGGTCTACTAATCAGTGTCAATAGTCTGCTTGTTTTCAAGATAGATGACCTCCAACCTTTCCTCAGTCTCTATCTAGGGCTTAGAAATATTTCTGTTCTGGAAACAAGAAATAAACTCCTCATCTACAGATCTTATCTTTTGTTTATCCACCCAGTAGACCCTCCTCTCACAAGAACCTGTGGCTACCTTTAATTATTCAACATGTTGTAACAGTCTCCCTTTGATAATCCAAAACTCAAATATGATTTAGTTGTTCATGACCATCTCCTGCGGCTATATCATCCTATTTTGTCATCACTGAGAATTAGAGCAACACATGACTTATTAACTTGCAACTTCTCTTCATGCAAATGTCAAGAAGATCTTCACAAAAGGGATAACATCCAAAGCCAAGTCTTAAAGAGTTCTCCAACTCTTATACAATCAGCTGAAATAACACTGAGGCTTACCCAACAAAACTAAGACAGGAAGAGTAATACCAACCTGCCGATTACCTGCTTGATCAACTTGAATACATGATCTTTGTCCTTACCTTCTGAAGTGTTGTAGATGAGTGGAATTGGACTAGCTTATCAAGAACTAGGACAAGAGTGCCCTAGAATAGTATTTTGATAATCTTCTTGCTTCTAACCTCGGTTCATTGCTTCATATCCACATGTCAAAGGTCTGTTGTTCATGCCAACACTTGGAACTATTCTAAGCTTATCTTCAACCAACCATCTGGCCAATGACCATCATATCATTGTCAAGCTCCTTATTAACACTGATCTCAGCTTGTCATGTCATAGTATCCAACTGCTGCTTAAGTCATTCCAAATTTCTGCATAGATTATTGTATCCAGTCTTCTTGTTCCTCATGTAAACCCTCGATCATGTTGTAGTTGCTCTGAGACTTGAGAGTGGTACCAAGACTAGGACATGCCAAATAACTAGGATGATGACCTAAGAACAGTGTTGTAGATGCTTATATGCCTCTAGCCATGCCTAAGATATGTTCTATCTTTTTGAACCACAGAAATCAGAGATGAATTGATGTATGTGCACTTACTTCTACAAGCTGCCACAGTCTCCTGAAAATTATGAGCAAGGTATTCAAGATCTGTTCTAAAACCAGAAAAAGGAGCTTCTCTCCATCATCGAATCAATGCTCTCCCACAAACCGAATTTCAGAGCTAAATTGACCACCACCGAAATGTTTGAGATGATAGTCATACAAATGAACTTGACTGCGGCTTCCTCAGTTTGGTCTTCACTTCTGATGTTCTGTTTCTCCACCTGAGCAATGCATATGAAAGGTAGGTTCTAACTGAGTATATCACTGGGCCAGCTATCATCGATGAGACTCACATCATAGGCTGAAGTAGATCCTCTATTGTAAATATCGATGAAGACTGTTCATGACTGTGGAAACCCTCCAACAGTCAAACTGCCTAAAACATGTCCAAAACCGGACTGTTCTCTCTGCTCCCCAAGATTTCCTCGGCTAACTCATGAAATCACAGAGCTCTCCACCAGATTTCTTCACCTTGCAAATGAGAGCACGAGGCTCTATCTATACAAAATTTTAACCATATTTAGGGGCCGACATGTATAAAGAATTTTATGAATTTTTTTTTTTTAAATTCTGGGCCGACGTTGCTATTCTGGGCCGACATAAAATATTTGATGTTTTCTATTAAAGGTAAATGGAGCCGACCTGTAAATTTTATATTTGGAGAGCCGACATAAGAATATTTTATTTATTTTAATTTAGATTTGTTTGGGGCCGACCTCAGTATCACAAACAGAACAACAAACTGGCTTAAAAAAACTCCATCTGTTAATTTTTCACTTGCATCTTCAGGCAGGCTGTTATCATTTTTGTTGTATCGATTCCTTGGTTTCTTACACTATTTTTTCTGCCACGTACTTTCTGCAAGCCTTGGAAATCTCTGGTTTTCCACAACGTTACAGTTGATCACAAACAAGGGCTAGTACTGAGTTACATATAGTTCATGTCAATTTGGCCAATTTGTTCCTCGGCATTGGAGGAAGGGGGCTCTTCAGAATCCATTGTAGTCCACAAATTTCTCAATGAATCCTCTTGCAATTTCTAACATAACTCAGATCAAGAACTAGTGTATGTGAATTCACTGAATCTTCATGGCTCAACAATGCTTCATCAAGACATCTTAGGGCTCTTTCCAATAATCCATTGATTCTATAAGGGCAAGGGCTTCTCTATCATTCATAAGGCTTTAAGACCATCTCCAGAGATCACTGCAGAACCTCGTTGGCATCAATGACAATTTCATCAACAAAAACCCAGTTTTGTTAAATAGTTTGGCAGATATAATTAAACAATTGTTGTTGATGGATTGAGCTGCTTGCTATTCCATGACCAAGAGATATCATTATTATACGTGTCGGAGCATTGGTTTCACAGTCAAATAAATTTGACTTTAATACTTCTAATTATATACCAAAGCATTGGTTTCACAGTCAAATAACTTTGACTTTAATGTTAACTTCTAATTATATAGCAATGTTTTGTAATGTTATTTTAAATATTATATATTTAAATGATTTTATAAAAAATAATAATTATTTTTCAAAAATTAAAATTTTTTTTTTCTCAACTTTCATTGGATCTAAATCATGAATCATGATTTGATTAATATAATCTGGTTTGATAAATTTAAATTAATATAAAAAATAAAATCTAAAAATATACCTCCTTGTGGCACATACTCAGATATGCATTGTATCTGGTATACATTGATTACACCTGGATTGCAATCTCCAAAGGAAAGCTACATGCTCTAGTATGCATTCTCTATATCTGATATATAGCATTAATTATTGATGTGATTGTGCATTCTCTATATCTAATATATAGCATTAATTATTGAATTGATTGCACATTAATTATTGAAGTGATTGCAAATTTTAAAGGAAAACTATGTTTATGTCAAATAAGTTCTCCAAGATTGAAAAGGATCAAAACTCTAACGCAATTATTATACCTGCCTAAGGCTTAGGTATATTTTATTCGATATGCTTAAATGCATATTAGTGGTTGTTTTAACCATAAATTTTTATATATTGTCCATAGTTTTACATTGCTCTTGATCCGTTTTTGTTGGCTTTGTCAGTTTACCCTAAAGTTTTTCATAGATATAGTATAAGATTTTGCATAGATCTTATATATTGTATGTTCTTACAACTGCTCATTTGTAATGATATCATACATTTAATGTAGTAAAATCCACTGACATCGCCTTAGCCTACATTCAAAGAAAACTTATCATAGCTTCTCATTTAATGTACTAAAAGCCACAGCCATCGCCTAAGCCTACATTCAAAGAGAAAATTGTATATACTTGACTTCAAGCATTTGAGCATTTATCCATCCACACTGGTGGGAGAGCCTTCACCATACTAGTCTAAAAATGGCATCTCTTCTTTGCTATTGTCGAATGTGTCTCTGCTGCAAATGAAAATCTCATTTTTCAGCGGTGAATGCAAGAGTGTCGACTAACTACTAGAGCAACCCACTAGCCCCAGAGGTCACTGCAACTACTACATAATCTATCTCCCTCTTTATTATGTGATCAAAGCAAATGATCAACTAATAGGCTTTAAACTTCTTGATTAAATTGGAAACGATGCAACAAAGCTCCTCGAGGGAATGGAACTTTCTTCAGACAAACCATGGCTGTATGACCTACACTTTGTCATTGCTCAGATAAATCAAAAGGGATTAGGGAATCCTACAGATCATGAAAGCAGGCCCCTTAAAAAGGAGTTGGAAAACAAGAATTCATGGTCAGAAGTTGAAGCCATTATGAATTACAGACAAGCTGGCCCGGGTAAAAGTATTCTATCTATGAATCATTGAGTGTTCAATAGCTTAACTAATGGAACACATAAGTGTATCCAGCATAAGCTAGACTCTTCCAATGGACTTGTAGCTTGAATCTACTGCTTATGTTTTCACCTGTTAGTCATGTTGCTCTCCTCCATTGACACTTGCATTATTAAATTTTTGTTCATAACTTTGAAATGCATGTATATCTAAATTCCTAAAACTAAATGGAGAGAGTTGAAAGGAAAATTATGTTTTCTAAGAGCATCCTTTGGAGAGAAGATCCATGATTTTGTCTATCCATAAAAACAAGTTCTAAAAAACTAGGTATAGCATAACAGTTGTGTACATTAATAATAAAAATCAAAGCAATGTGCAGATTGCTTTCACCTAAAACATTTTGTAAATAAATGTAAAAAGTCAATGACTAGTTGAAAATCATTTGTGCCCTAAGAGGATCTACCCAGATTTTATTAAATCAACATTGTTCTCTAAATCAAGTTAGTATCTGAAGGCAAGCTAATATTTCGATTTCTTATAGCAGCAACTACAAGCGAGAAACTATGTGCCTCCATGAAGCTTTTGTCTGTAGAATGGATTCTCATACAAAAATAAAAGAGTGGACTAACCTGCACATAAACTAAATGCAAATTGTGTCATTCTTGTAAGAATTTGAAAATTTTAACTAATGGATCAAATTATAAACGAGATAACCTAAAACTGGTTCCAATTCATTGGCTTGGTCAATTCAATCTTGATTTTCCTTTACCTTTGCTTATGCTGGTGTAAATCAATCTCCATACCGATATGTTGCTTGTTCTTTAGCTCGTGGTTCTTACATTGAAATCATAAGCTCAGATAAACTAGGAATAAGGTTTATTCCAAGTTAAGCGGATAAGGTTTATTCCCAAGTACTGCCCATAGTTAAGCGGATAAGGTTTATTCCTTGATCCGAATGAAAAATACCGCTGCAAGAAGAAGAAATACTGCAATAATCATAGTGCCAGAAAAATGTGGCGGAAATTCCACCCAATGCTCAAAAACCCGTAATTAGAGCTAGGGTTTTGAGATGAAAACTTTTAAAATGAGAATAACCTTATCTATATTGCTCAGAATCGCTATTATAGACTGTTTCTGGAACTAGAACAACCACTCTGCTTCTACCCACTTGATCGGAATAGAAATCTGGGCACCCGATCAAAAGATTTTCGCTCTGCAATTTTCGCGACCGTCACTGAAATTCTGAAAAATTGTTGATTTTAAATCCGCGATATCTCCACTTTTAGAACTCCAAATGAGATGATTTTCTTTTTGAAATTGCGTATTTTGGAAAGAGGAATTCAGATATGCAACTTCTTTTTCTTGAATCTGCATATCAAGTTTCAAAAATGGATGTGAAATTCGCTACCCAATTTTGCCCCTTTTTTTTCCAAAAGAAAAAAAATTCCCACTTGTGCCAAGGAAAGTGCTCTAACACCAGATGTGGAGAACCTCCTGCAATAAACAATGAGAATGCATGATATAATGGAAATGTTGGAGCACAAAAGATATTTTATTGATCGCGGGCCACTTCGAGGGGGCAACCTCCTTTGAGCAAGCTCAATACAAAATAACTCTTGGATGCTTTCATTAGCCTTAACACATACTTATATACTAAGTCTAATCTAAACAACTATTAATCCCATGAATGTGGGATAATGCAACATAATAATTAGGCAACTTAACAACTATTACTTACTCCCTATGAATGTGGGATAATACAACATACTGATGGGACGACTTACAAAGCATATGCGCTCGATAAAATATACTGACAAAATAAAGAGGAGGGTTGACACGGGTTCTTAACATTAAATGGAGGTGTAGAGAAATCTTCTGGTGTAATACACCAAGATTTAATAATTTATTATTAAATTTTGCAAGAATATTTTATTTTATTATTTTAAATATTTTTGACATAAAGTCAAAAATAAAACAAAGGTAATGAATTATTCTTTTATTAATAAAATATATTGAAGGGCATAGAAATGAAATAGTTGTTGAAGAGTGTTTGCTGGCCCACAAGAGGAAAATACAAGTGGATGTAGTTGCTGAGTGAGAACTCAAGGTGCATGAGGCATCTTCCCCAAAATTAGGTCACAACTCTTTGTTGAGTGATAAAGAGAAGGAGGCTCATAAATGACCAAGTGTTAAGAAAAATACTATGTAGTAGTATGTCCATTAGCCAAAAGGAGGATACCAATGGATGGGGATTGAATCTGATAATACAAGAGATGGTGCATTAAGTGGATTTTTCTCTTGTGGTTCAAGGAACAGGATCAGGGGTTCTAGAGAAAGTGATTTGGTTGCTCTAAGAGTTGGTTGGGAGGAACGACTATTCCATTTTTGTTTTCCTAGCAACGGGGCTAGGTTCTTATTCTATTGCTTGTTGTTAAATCTAGTTATAGTAGGATGCTTATCTTAGCTTTGAATTGCATCTATATTCTTAGGAAGAAATTATTTATGCATCTGTATGGGACAAATATCTATTATGTGTATAAATAGAATGTAGATTTGTTACAATTCAGTATTCCTTCCTATTGTGTTATCAAATCTAGATCTTTGTTTCTGTATTTCATTCATGCCTATAAAATGCTAGATTTAAATATTAATGTATCTCATATCAAGCATCCATATTCAAATCAAAGATTGCTAATAATGTGTATTATTATAATAATTAGTAATTTCTGAGTGCATCTACTTTAAAACTAGTCTTCCCTTCTACTTTGGATTCGAATCTCATCATTCACTTCTTTAAATTATTTAAATGTTTGTAAATTACCCCTGCTAAACTATTCTAAAAATGTTAATCAAGGGATAAATCTATTAACAATTATTTTAGAATCTGGTGAGAGGTGAAAGGCCTTAGTAATTTTATAATATATTAAATGCATCCTATTAAAAAATCTGTTACAAATCCAAATTTTATAGATCAAGAATGATAGATTAGGATCCATCGTGATCATTGTAAATAGCCTATCTACATATACGAGTATATATATATTATATAGTATGCAATATACAAAAGGGAAATCATCAAAATACATACATATACAATTAACGGATTATACCAGTTATGGAATCATAGCATATCTAATTGATCAATTAAAGAATTGCAAATATCCTATATAATTAATCAAACTAACGGTCAACAACCAGAATCAAGGAAACCAGTGAATCCGATATTGGATCAAATCTAGTCGAATACTATAATCAAAGTAAATCAATACTACGGTTTTTCAATCAAACGCCTGACTATTCACAACAATGAATATTTATAAATCCAAGTATGGTAGTAAGACCATTGAAGGATGGAAACCATTGGTTACACAAATAATTATCACAAGTATTTATTTACTTATCAAAATCAAATTTATAGATAGATATCGCTAAATCTTCTAATATTTGTCCCAAGATCGCATTGGCTAGTCTAAACATACGTGTAATTAACCAGGGCAATATTATATTTATAAATACTTCCTATTTAAAACATCTAGATATTTATTTTAAGCAACAAATATTTCCAAACTAATGCATGGTAGTAAGACCATCAAAGGATGGAAACCATTGATTAAAACAAATAAACATACAAGTATAACCACGGTATAATTCATGACAGGAATTTCACCCAAATTGCAAAGACCCTATGGGTCATACCAAATTATTTATACATTAAATAAAATTATATGTTAAATGAACGAATTATGCTATTACAAGGTGTGCCAGTAAAACCATCAATTATGGAATCCACCATCGTCTGAACCACCTTAATAATTTTAATTATAGAGCAAGTGAAGTGGTGGTAAATCCATCCACAATGGCACCCATAATACTAGCGTAAGTATTAAGACAAGCAATCAAGCACAAAACAAGTTTTAAACCAGTGTAGGATCATAGAAGGAAGGTGTATTCATGTGCCCTTAGTTATTAAACCCTCGGGTTTAATTAAGAAAAAAAATAAACCCTGTACTTATCTTGTAAGAAGGCGGAAGCTTGAGCTTCCTTTACGACTCCAAAACCCATCTAGGAGGCACCTGCCAACAAATGAACCTAGGTTAGTCAGTGTCGGGGCATAAATAATAAAACTGGAATTGAAACAAAATAATTTTAACCTGTTTAACTTGGTGTTCTAAGATGCAGGCCTGGGAGGAGGTGACCTTGTTTCCATCCTCATTAGTGCTCTCAGCCATGCATCCAATCAAACACAATCAAATTTTTAAACATTAAAAAGATTCGAAAATAAAGTAAAACAATTGAAATCTGTCTTACCTGGTGGATTTGCAGAGAGGGCCAGAGGTCGGCTCCTCTGGGACACCCATATCACTCCTTTTCCTGCACCAAACAAAAACCACATCAGTTTTATAGGGAAGTCATTTAAAACTTGTTAAATAAAACCTTGCAGGGTATTAACAATCCCTTACCTATTAAAGGGCATTTTTTTTCATAGCTAGAGATAGGGGTGAGGTCTGTTCGAGGTGCAAAGCGCCATTCTATAGGTTGTCATTGGATCCATGAAAACCATAGGTACACCTTGGAAATAATCCATGTAGAAGGCCATTAAGACCACAAACAAGTTTTCACACCCAAACCCCATTACAATCACCATTAACATAGCATAGCCCTGACTCTCTTCTTTTACAGACCAAACAACCAAACAATGAAGAATTCAGACAAAACACTGACACATTAACCCTTGTCGCAACCCTAGAAATTTTGTTGTATAGGTGGACGGTAGAGATGCACTCTCAAGCTACTAGTAAAGGCATGGTTGCGCTGTCGACTCGTAGCCAAGGAAACACATTAAAACCCCAATTCAATTAATGTACCAATTATTTAAACCATCATAACTCATGGCCAAGTGTAATAATAGCACTACAATCATTGTTTCCATCCAAGGATCGAACATTGGGTTCAACCCCATAAACATTAACTTATAACCATATAACATTATTAACCAATGAAAATTTGAATTATATTAACAAGTCAACTATGGCATAGAACCATAAACCAATGTTTAAACCATACAAAACATCCAAACCTTACCCTTGCACAATAAGACCAAGGTCCTTCCCATGTTTTATGTTTTAACATTTGCGCATAGCGACTAAGGTCAATCATGTTTTTCTTATAAGCACCTTATTACATAATAAAAGGCAGGATTAAGACTATAACCTAGTCTCCCAATTCTTGGGGCTAAGCAATCCTCCCTGTAAATCAAGATAAAAACAAAAGAAGGATTAAAACATCACCTTCAAATGTGGTTGGCCATAAGTGCTTAAAATTCTGTAAACACCCGAAGTTGGAAAAACCTGTCATAATCAGTATTAATTGTGTAAGTAACTATACACAACATCGACAAATAAACTCATGCTATAAGTACTAATGCTTGCTAGGATTTTGAAGAGGTGATTCTAGTTATATGTATGTAGTTTGCTCGAATAAAATTGTACAAAGGATGAAGAATCAAAGGGAGGAATGGAAGTAAATTGAGGAAAGACTCGAACAATATTGGGATAGGAGTTTGGTTTCCTTGGATATTTTTCCCTATGAGGTGAGAAAGACCAAGAATGGAAAACTTAAAGAAGGGCTACATGTTCAAAGGTAGGGGGTCTTTGCATGTATGTGGAAATGAAGGTGGGGGCGGGGCCTGTTCGATGGGTGTCAATTGGGTCATTAAAAACGTGGTGGAAAACACTTTGGATCAAATTTAAGGAAAAAAGGAGCAGGTACAAAGGACAAGAGGAAGTTTTTGGAGCATGTAGCAAGTTTCTTTTGCGCTGATGTCTCGATCTGCAACTGTTTGTGAAAGGAATATCCTGATTGACCGAAGTATAGGCCCATCAATTGGTGTTGCATTTGAAATTCGAGAAATAAAAGCACAGTATCTTTTTTACTTGTTCTATTCTTTTGATGCATACTTCGAAATGTATTTGAGGACAACATGCCTAGAAATAACAAGTTGGCAATCAAAATTATCCCTCCATATTGAAAGCATGGTTGAGTTGTGAATATTTAGAAGGGAGTTGTTTCTTGCAAGATTGTAGGTTTTACGTCCATCTACATTAATGAACAAAGAAGAGGTAGCTTGTAGGTAAAGGGGAAACCATAACGAAATTTAAGAGACATTCCCTTTTTGCGAAGGCAAGAATATTCAGGACATTTTGTGGGTCTTTGAACAATTTACAAGTTTTCATAGTCAACCAAGTGGTTTGATGCAAGTATGGATGTTGATCCAAGAGCACATGGATCATTTACATCAGAGTAATGGAACCCAGGGGTTCACGAGTGAATGGAATGAGAGTTCTAGGTTGTAACAAAGTTGTCAAAGTAATGTTTTGCAATTTCAAGTGCAAGAACATATCCCCAATCGAAGGTGTCCATATTTGGTGCAACTTCCAACCATATGAAACCATGAATTTGTGTGGATATCCTATGTTTCCATTAATACCTACATGGGAAAAAAATTAATATGTTAGAAAGGAAAGTTCTCAAGTGGCAAATATGAAGATAAGGATAAGATATAAGAGCTAGTAACAGACTTGCACCAAGAGTCGGTTATATGAAGTCCTTTTTGAAGAACCTCTTCAAGGAATATTTTGAATCTATTGTGCATGTATTGTGATCCAATATGTGGTTTGGATATAATGTTGTGAATCTTCCATTGATGTTGTTGATTTGAAGTGGCAGGAAGTTGGCTATGCATGAGAGCATGAAAATCCTTCCTATTTGTTTTAGTTGCACTAAGGGTGAAGAATAAGGTTGGTGTACCTTGTTGAGTGATCATATTAGTGAGTTCAGCTCTGATTTTGTTCCAATATGAAAGTGTCCCATGCAATGTAGACCCAAACCACATGACCCTTTCAGCGATCTTCTCACTAGGCAGGTCTTGAAATTGATTGACAAGCTTAGGTATTGTGGGAGGGAGTGTATCTTCAAGGTTGCGTTCAAAAAAATGGAAGCAGTAGCATGGCTAGGATGATGCATAATGAGTTTGTATATGTTGTAGTGAAAACAAGGGTGTTGGACAAATCTATTATCATGGTAGTGGATGAGGTGAATTGTATACTCGTGCATCTCAACTTGATGAATGGATGGTTTTTTAAGCATTGAAACACCTGTGGGAAACAAGGATGAGAAGGCCATTGGAAAAAGGTCTTCTGTGTTTTACTCATTGATAAGGGAAATTCCTATGGGGTGGGAATCGATGCAATGTTGGAGTGGCCATATTCTATGTGCAAGAAACATCTAATTTCATCCACTTTGGCTCTAGAATTTGCTTGTGTAGAAATAAAGGAGGAGGATTGTAATTCATAGGGTTCAAGAGAATTTGGTACTTGCACAGTAGAAGGTGAGGTATGTTCATGAAATGGTGTATCATGGGGATTGACATGGCAAAGAAAAGGGGAAATGCATGTTGAATCAAGAGGAAAAGAAGATAATACAATTGTATTAAATCAAACATCTTTGTCATAGGGATCGTTAGCCATTTTGTATTCAAGAGCAACAAGAACACGTATTCAACTAACAAATAATTCATATGGTTTGTTTGTAGGGTTGCATTTGCGATAAAAAAGGATGTCAAGTTCTGATATTAAATGGGGGAGGGAGGTGGCAATATTAGAAATTTCTTAGGGGAAGCTAATAGTATCGCCAAAATATTTATATTGACCACCACGAGCATGGGTGACTTGTAGAATTGGGTTGACATGACCAATGCACATTTCTTCAACTTGAGTAAGTATTTCAAGTGCAGGTGGTTGCATGTCATGGTCCATATTGTTTTCCAAGGAAAATTAATGTCCTTTTCTTTCTGAAATACAATGAGAGCATGCATATGCACCAAGAAATTATTTTGTTGAAATGCCAGGGTAAGATTCAATTCATGTCGAGTATACATTGCTATGAGATAGTTGGTCCAATTTTGTATGAAAACGTTTATGTGCATCATTAAGGGGATGGTTGGATGGATTTTGCATGTGGGATGGAAGGGATGTTGTCATGGAAGGTTGTCCAAAAGAAAATGTGGAAGGGATGTGCATAGCTTGATGAGCAGCTCTTTAAAGAAGATGTTGTTTCTTGTTGTTTTTATTTTCGTTTTGTGCATATACAAGTCTTCTTCGTGTGTTGGCTTGTTCATTGTCATGGTTGGGGATCATTCCTACAAGAAAAGTGTAAACTTGTTACAAAACCAAAAGGTGGAATTGGTGGAAGGGACACATTTTGCATATCTATCAATTGGAAACTTATGGATATAAAAAGTGAGAATTAAAGGAAATGTAAAGTAGTTGCATATTTAAAAGAAACCATGTAGGTTACAAGTAACATCTAAGGAAAAAATATAATTTTAAAGTTCTAGCTTGCTAAGTATAGGAAAGCAAAAATATAAAAGAACAAAATTTAATATGGCAAAGCATGTAGGAAACAATAAGTATGTAAGGTCCTAAAACTTAGCAACTATGAAAAATAAGCATTGCTGCAACAAAATAATATAGTAAACAAAATAAATTATTCATACACAAGTATGACAAGTTGTTGTAAGAAAGATCATATCTAAGAAACTATTTTATAAACAAACATAATAGTATATTAGTACTATATTCAAAAGTGACCACATAGGTTGTATATAACATTTAACTTCAAAATGTTAAATGATAGGTTGTATATTGAAAGTATGACAAAGAAAGTTAGAAATGTTGAAAGGGAAAAGTATTGACAAGGTAAAAGAAGAAGGGCTATATGTTGAAACATGAAAGAAGGATAAATATGAGAGGTGAGGGAACCATCACATAAGCTAATGAATGCATGAGTATGGAGTGCATAGCATTTGTGTAATTGGATTTTTAGGGAGGACACTAGAATAGGTTTTATGAAGGAAGAGAAGTAGGTGAAGCTGTTGATGAAACCTCCTCAGACATAACAATTATGACTTTTTGTTAAATTTTCATATGCTTAACTAAGACATCAGTATTTCATTTCATTTTCATAACAAAAGCATATAAACAGGATCACTGAAAGATAGACAAGCACAACCATACAAAAGGAACACAAAGATTTATTATGGGAAAAGCCTAAAGGGAAAAACCCAGCAAAAGCTTCCTCAATATAGATGTCCCAAAAAGATAAAAGATAACACCAACAAGGAGATCAAAGCCTGATCCTCCTCCTTCTCCAGCTACTTCTCTTCTCCACTAATGTGCTACACAAGTGAGAATGTGTGTTCCAAATGAGGAGCACTACACCTCTATTTATATTCATCCGTTCACTTAAGTTAACTCATCTGACATGTAGGCTTGATTTAATCATGTAGGCTCGAGTTACAGATGTAGGCTCAAGTAACCACACTAGGGTGCTAATGACCCACCTTTTCAATTAGAGGGGACTGCCTCATGACTCTTATTAGTTCTTTTGATTAGGAGCATTAGGGTACAAAGTAATACAAGTGGTTCTCCCGGTAGGACCATCGGGGACCACAAAGAAATACATATAGAATATTCTTCGAACTTACAATATTTCAACACTCCCCCTTAACAAGAAGGGTATTCTATAACAACATCAACAACAACAATAATAAGAGAGAGATAGAGGCCATCATCAACATCATCAGGGTGATACATCTATAAATCCTTGGAAGCTTTTCAACATCATGTAGTCTTCATCTTCAATCTTTAGTCTTCAGCATCATCAGTACTTTGACCACTTCAATCAGCAACATCTTCAGCATCTTGACTCTTCAATCAGCAGCAACGTCTTCAGCACTTTGAGCTTTCAATCAGTAACATATTCAGAACTTTGACCTTTCGATTAGCAACATCATCTTCAACACTTTGACCTTTCGATCAGCAACATCTTCTTCAGCACTTTGGCCTTTTGATCATCAACAACATCATCATCATACTCTGATCTTTGGATCAGAAACATCATCATGAAAACATCATGAAAACATCATCAAAACATCGACATCCTCATCATCAAAATATCAGCATCAAAATATCATCATCATCATATTTTGATCTTTCGATCAGAGAACATCATCATCAACAACTTTTGATCTTTCGATCAAAGAAACATCATCATCATCATATTCTGATCTTTTGATCAGAGAATATCATCATTGTCAGCAACAACATCATCATCATATTCTAATATTTCAATCAGAGAACATCATCATCATTAGCAACTTCTGATCTTTTGATCAGAGAAACATCATCATCATCATATTCTGATCTTTCAATCAGAGAACATCATCATCAGCAGCAACACGATCATCATCATATTCTGATCTTTCAATCAGAGAACATCAACATCATCAAAACATCAACATGATCCTTCCTTTCGGAATTACGGGAACAACATGTCTATGGTACTCAAACGATCCTTCCTGTCGAAATTACGAGATTTAGGTCTTTACGAAGTTACTAACGATCCTTCCTTTCAGAATTACGGGATCAACACATATGTGGAGCTTAGACGATCCTTCCTTTTGGAATTACAGGATCAAGTCTTTACGGAGCTACTAACGATCCTTCCTTTCGGAATTACAGGATTTAGGTCTTTACGGAGTTGCTAACGATCCTTCCTTTCAAAATTACAGAAGCAACACATTTGTGGAACTCAGATATTCCTTCCTATTGGAATTACAGGATCAACACATCTATGGAACTTAGACAATCCTTCCTATTGGAATTACGGGTTCAAGTCTTTACGGAGCTACCAATGATCCTTCCTTTCGGAATTATGGGATTTAGGTCTTTACAGAGTTACCAATGATCCTTCCTTTCGGAATTACGGGATTTCGATCTTTACAGAGTTACTAACGATCCTTCCATTTGGAATTACGGGATTTAGGTCTTTACGAAGTTACTAACGATCCTTCCTTTCGGAATTACTGGATCAACACATTTGTGGAACTTAGACAATCCTTCCTATTCGAATTATGGGATAAACACATATGTGGAACTCAGACAATCCTTCATATTGGAATTATGAGATCAATTCAATGATCCTTCCTTTCGAAATTATGGGATTTAGGTCTTTACGGAGTTACTAACGATCCTCCCTTTCGGAATTATGGGATCAACATAGATGTGGAACTCAGACAATCCTTCCTATTGGAATTACAAGATCAACACATCTGTGGAACTTAGACAATCCTTCCTATTGGAATTACGGGATCAATTCAATGATCCTTCCTTTCGAAATTATGGGATTTAGGTCTTTGCGAAGTTACTAACGATCCTTCCTTTTGAAATTCCAGGATCAACACAGATGTGGAACTTAGAAAATCCTTCCTCTAGGAATTACGGGATCAACACACATTCTCGAGTACTGAAGTCACCACATCCGTTCTGAACTAAAGTTGAAGGATGATACAATCCTACCACATTCACGGGGACCAATATCTTCGGATACATTTTGAACCGAGGTTCAGGGATGATGCAATCCCACCACTTTCACGGGGGCCAAGACCTCCGGATACGTTTTTAACCAAGGTTCAAGGATGATGCAATCCACCACTTTCACGGGGGCCGAGACCTCCGGATAAATTTTGAAACGAGGTTCAGGGATGATGCAATCCACCCACATTCATGGCACTCAAGACCTATGAATACATTTTGAACCGAAGTTCAGGGATGATGCAATCCCACCACATTCACGAAGACTGAAGTCACCAGATCTATTTTGGACAAATGTCCTAGGATGATACAATCCCTCTTCATTCTCAAGGACCGAGGTCACCGGATCAATTTTGGATAGATATCCCAGGATGATACAATCCCACTGCAACATCACTACTCCCCCTCTCAAGGAAGGTCTTTTCGAACAACACCAAGCTTGTCTCGAAAGTGTTCGAACTTTACCCAAGACAAATACTTCATCAGTACATTATCATCTACATCTTCAGTATGTGAATACTGAACTATCACCATCTGTATCTATAGTATGTGAATACTGAAAGCATCATCATCTATATCTTCAGTATAGAAATACAGAATCATCATCATCTGTATCTACAGTATGTAAATATTGAAACATAATCATCTGCATCTTATCTCGTATGTAGAAATACCAAATTTCTATGTGTTACAATCGAAACACAGGGTTCTCTGTCATCATAAATCGAGTTATCACATAGAATCATTGTAGTATCCATCTTCAGGTCAAAGAGACCTGATATCAGCTTCTGAAGCCATATGACTTCACAACTTAGCAGAGCAATCTGCTATGTATTTGGCTTTAGCCGTGCTACAAGAAGCATTGGATTGTTTCCTGCTAAACCATAAACTCATGGTAGACCCCAAACAAAAGCATCTACCTAATGTGCTTTTCCTGTCTGAGATACTTTCAGCCCAATCTGCATCTGCGTAGCCATACAATCTTAACTCATGGCTACCATCATAGTATAGACCAAAGTCTATAGTCCCTTTCAAATATCTCATCACATGTTTTGCGGCTACTAGGTGAACCCGTCTTGGTTGAACAAGATATTGACTTAAGGTGTTCACAGCAAAACAAATGTCTGGTCTGGAATTTTTTAAGTACATTAATGACCCAATGATCTGTCTTTAATGAGTCACATCCACTAACTATGATGAGTCATCAGCTTCAGGTTGGAGTCCATGGATGTGGCCATGACTTTGCATTCCAACATATCAAATATTTTCATACTTTCCCTAATTGAGAAAGATTCCTTCATATTTCTGGACCTAGGAAATAAAGTATTAGACCAAGGTATAAATTCTTCAGCAGACTTCTTCTTGCATTCTACAATTTGTTTCTCATTCCTTGTTAGAAATAGGCCATCCACATATAATAACAGGATGCCAGGTTCATCTTCTATAACCTTGAGATAAAGGTTAGGATCGACTTTACTCTTGGAAAATCCCATGCTCATCGGGAAACTATCTATTCTTCCATACCAAGCTCTGGGAGCTTGCTTCAGACCATAGAGGGCCTTCTTCAACTTTCATACATGAGTCCATCTGTATTCAACTTCAAATCCTTGTGACTATTCGATGTAAAAATCTTCCTTAATCATACCATTAAGGAAGGCTTGTCTTTACTTCATCATGAAAGAAACTACCATGATAGTTCTAAAGGAAGTATACCTTGCTTCTTGGAGTAAGTGTCTCTTCAGAATTAATTTCCTCTTTTTGAGAGAAGCCACAAGTATTTCCTTACTTCTATCAGCAGCATATTTTATCTTACTGATCCATTTGGAAGATACCACATTCTTTCTTTCTGGTTTGAGTATTATATCCCAAACATCATTCTAGTATCATAACATCTTTCATGAGTTCATCTTGTCAGGTCATCAACATATCCTAGTATTCTGTATTCAACCTTGAAGGTTGGAACCCACTTTACTCTTGGTAAAGTCTCGATCCATCAGGAAGTTGTCCATCATGTCATACCATGTCGAACTTAGATATCTTTTGTAGTCACTCCCCCTAAAGTGGAGTATCATCTTTCCTCTTCATTCTGTACAGGTGGTTCTATGCTTGACATATACTTCCCTTTATGTCTTGAAATCATATCGTATACATCATTCCCCATGATCAAGTGTTATTCTTTGATCATAGCTTCTTTCATAGCATTCTTTCCTTTATCTTGAGTTATCTCTCATACCCATGGTGGTATTCATCCTTCGAGGTGGATCTACTGCTCTCTGAAGCTCTTTCTTCTATCATGGTGTCTCTGACCCTGGGAGATTCAGATTCATGTTTATTGGAGTGAATCTTGAATTGTCATCACTTGTTCTTCGGAACAAGTCTCATCCTTATTTTCTTGTAGGAGGTTGTACAAGACCTTTCCTACAATTCAAATGCACCATTTACATGGTTAGAACTATAAAACATATGCATAAAGACAAATTATTTTAGCCAATACAACATTCATCCATGTCTCACGGAAACTTTCTAGATGTCTTCCATCTTTATCATGACATCATTGAGATTGTGCACTAATCCAAAGAGGTTTGTTAAGTAGCAATGGAGAGTTGTATGGCACCATGAGCTACTTACCCATCACAATCATATTAGTAGTATTAATGCAAACAATCTATCAAGCATAACACATCAACTTAATATAATCAAATGCATAACAAAACAATATCATGCAATGACAATTGAATACTTATCTTTTATTCGTTTTGTGGGTAGACTCCTTCTTGATCCTTCTACTTCATCATCTTCTTCATTCATGACATCATCATTTCTTATCCAAATGATAACATGGATAAGAGGTTCTTTAAGTATTGAGTTCTTCACATTCCTCATCACTTGAGGGATCTTCTTTGAAAGGTGAGAGCTTGATCTTCAATTGCTTCCATCTTCTTCTTCTCTTCTTATGAGTCGAACTTCTTCTTCTTCCTAGAGTCTGTTGAAAGTAATTACTTCCTTATTGCACACATTCCTTGAATGAATGAATTCTATGATCCTGGGAGACCATTCAAGGTGGCTATCACCACTTCTGCATTCTCCAATTCTTCTTCTACCGCTTCAAGATGTTCTGCATTCTGGCTCTTCACATTCTTCAACTATTTTCTCAAAGCCATCTTTTGATTTATGTTCTTATATTCAAATGGCTTGATCGAGGAATCAAGCATCTTCAGTGTATTTAGGGAAGAATACACTTGTGGTACAAGTTGATCCATGATTGAATCAACAATGGTCTTCTTGGCCTTGATCAAGTTCTTCTTGTGTAAGGCTTTGAGCCTCATCTCCTTCTAGAATTGGAACCTCTCTACTCATGAAGGTGTCCAATTTATTTTCTTCAAAGAGATCAAATACTTCCATGCTTGGAAGTTGTCAACTTCACCAAGCTTGTCATCAAGATAATTTAATATATCACTTTGAAATGAGAACCTCAAATGTAAATAGCAAAAGATTAGATCTTACCGATTTGAGGTGTCCGTCCAGCTTCCGGAGCTGGCTAATCTAGGGTTTGTCAGAGAAACCCTAATTTTAAAAACTTGGAATCTTTCAGATATAATTGGATAGAAATATATATCTCTTCAAATGGAGCTTTCCAATGTACTCCTTTTCTGAAAACAGTGGAGGGAAGCTCCCGGAACATGAAGCCCTATTTTTCCAATTTCTTCTATAGAAATGCTTGTTACTATTTCTATGATATCTCTGAAGTTACTACTCCTATATGTCTACAATTTTTCACTAAGGTATCCTCGCATGTCCATGATCCAAACAAATAGGTTTCATCATAATTGGTTTCACCAATTGGGATTTATGATCATTTTCCCAAGGTGACCTATTACAGGACTGTTCAGGACAGTGAAGTTGTACGACATTCCACGTGTCACTAGTTCATATTTAGGTTCTGAAATTTGGATCAAAGAAATTAAAAGCCGTTATATTTCTGGAAAATCTTCAAAAATTACATTTAGACCTCTGTAGTCCATGCTACAACAATTCTCCCCAAGTGTCCTGTTTAGGGATGAATTCTGGAAGAGGCTGGAACCCTAACTTGGAGGGATCATATCTCCCAGAATGTAGCGAATCTGAGGCTGAATTTAGGAAAAAATGTAGATCATGAGTTTATCTTAGGCCTCTGAAATTTTTAACTCCTGATCCTTCACCAATATCAGGATATAGCGAATGTACCAAAACTTAGCATTTTTAGTATTTAGGGTTTTTCCAGATCGTGGGCAAACTAGGGTTTGACTTTCCCAGAGTTTCACCCAACCAAATTTCTTGATCTAGGTCTCTAAACTTAGATATTGATGTGGAGAACAATCCTATGCTGGGATCACTCAAAAATTCTTCTTCTATGGAAATCCCTAATTCTTCTTCTTCACTGCAAGGAGACTTTCTTCAATTCGAATTGACTATGTAGAAGATTTTGCTTCTTCTTCATCTTAAACAACTTCATCAAAGAGAGTAGAGGCTGAGACTTTTGGATCAAGAACTCTTGTGATGTTGGGTGTGCTCTCCAAAGTGATATCATTATCCTCACTATGCTTTCCAAAGGTTCTATCCAATTATGTCTAGAGATCCTTTGGGTATTCAATAGATCTAGTGAGGTAGCACAAGCTAGGAGAAAGGGCCATACCTATTGCTCCAAAAGCTACATCACCATCATTTATCCAGTCATTCTCATCCTCATAAGACTTTACCAATTCCAATAGACACCTCATAGATATATTCTCTCTTTAGAGATGCAATCATCTTCAACTTCCATTCTGAATAGCTTGTGAATGGGGTGAGAAGAGGAACTGATGAATCCATTCAAAGTTGTAGCTGCAAAAACACAAAAGGGGAACTGTAAGTTTGCACAACCTGCACATTTCAGGTTTTCATCACACCCAGCATAGTTGATCAAGGAATCTTGATTAACAATTGTTACAGCTGATTTTACCACACATGGTGTTTCACACGTTTATGGCCTTCCATGTCCCTCTACAGACTCTTTAGACCCCATGGACCATTTTTGTACCTTTTATGTTTCCAAGATCATCCCCAAAAACATGCAATAATTTCCATATGTGACTTTTAATCCCTTTCTCGCATATATACGCGGATTTGACCTTTAAACTCGCATACATTGGGATGTGTGCAAAAGGCCAAATAGTTTTGGAGTTTTCCTTTATGTGGACCCGAGTCACTTGTCTCTTGGCCTTCCATATGCCTTGATATCACTCGGATTTGACCTTCCATTACCCCATTGAATATCTATATGAGGAACCCTTTGGATACATTGAAAAGGGAGGAATTGAAGAGCAAGAAAACTATGAGTCCATTGTTGCTAGAGCTTATACTTGAGTCTGCATCCCTTTGTCCCTTGGAACACTTTGTGTTCTTCCCAAGCTTTCCTTTTGCTTGTAAGCTTGCTATCGAGAGATGGAGGATTGAAGTGGTGGATGCCCAAGTCGAGGACTCAGTTTCTTCGATTCACAGACATGCCGACAGAGGTTCTCACTATTGTAACCTCTGTTTTATATCAATAGAAATATATTTTCCTGTCCAATAATGTGTATTTAAATGAGTATTTGATCCATGGATGCTTGTAAATGCTTATATGTTATTGATTATATATGCTAGAGTAGTTCTAACACAATTATATATAGCATGCTTGTCTTGTTTGCTGAATGTTGAGGAACCAAATTGCTAATACAAGCGAGAGTGGAAAAGCTCAATGGGGATCTACATCAACCGTCCGAAATAAGGTGCGAATCGAGATCCTTTAGTGTTAGATGTTTGGTTTCTCTTGCATATAGGGAAGGATTGATTTCTGGATTTAATATTTCTAATGTGGTACCCCAAGCCATAGGAATTTCTCTTCGTAACAACAATTTATTTACTTGGGGTATTAAGTAGTAAACCTTCGGCTTCTGGTGCAGTGCCGGAAGGAGCAATTTTACTCAAAAAATTGATCCAGTAGGAGATCTGTAGAAAGGAGAAGTTCCTTGTCCTACTAAGCCTCTGATACCATATTAAATTCAACACATAGATCTATGGATCAACATACAAATCACAAAATAGATCACACAATTTTACTCAAAAATTGAAGAATGAAACAGTGCAAAATGGGTTGAAACTGTGAATGCTTTCATCAATCAAAAGTAACTAGATAATTAATTACAATGAATTACAATGGGTAAATAACCACATGCAATTCAAATCCATGTGAGGAAATTCGAATTGGTTTTACTCCACTTGACTACATGGTTAAATGACCTTGTCTAAATCATTATGGGAGTTCAAAATCCCAACTCAAGTGTCTAATTCAATGTTAACTAGTCTAACTGACTAAGGTAGGTGAGTAAATGCACATAACCTGCATGAAACCATGCAAATCTAGTGCTAAATGAGTATAACTAAATGTAACCAACTAGAACTGAATGTAACTGACTCCTAACCGAGCTTGACTAGTCACTAACTGAACTCAACTGAAGGAGGTTGGTTCTGGGACTCCCAGTGGCTCCTAAATTGACAGTATTGGTCTAGAAGGCTCCTAAACTGATGCATGCAAGTACAGTTAGTGGAAACTGGCCTCAATTAGTGTTCCCCACATTCTAGTGACTGGTACATGTGGCCCAATTAGTCCAAGTGGACCCAATGGTGCTAGTGACTAAAAATAGACCGAGAGGACTTTTGATTTAGACATAATTGACCAAATTGGACAAGGAAGGATTATAGTCCTAACATATGGTTCTCCATATGGTGACCTCTTTTTATTAATAAAAAATGAGGGTTTACATATTTATGGTTCGCATGATACTACATGCTTTTTGCCTTAATGCATTTCTTTATGGCCCTTGATGTTCATGGTGTAAATTCTATATCATATGGTTTTAATATGTTTTAAAATATCTCCATGCATAAACTCAACTATGCATGAAGTATGGTTTTAATGTATTTGAAGGAATAAAACACTATGCTACGATTATAAATATTTCAAAATATCTTGGCCTAACCTAGTTCTAAGGTGTTAGCATCGATTCAAAGATCTTGTATTGTATATATATTATAGTTACAGTGGAAAGGGGTGTGGACCTTGGCATATCCTATGATGGAATTGTATGCCATATTTCTATCACCATGAAGGTTCTAGCATATATATATAATGATACATGGTGTGGTGTTCAATGCAAAGGTTGGTTATTCAAGTTATAAGGTTTGTTATACTCCAAAGTTCCATAACATAAGTTATACATTTGGAATTGAAATAAAATTCGTGGTTTAGATTCACAATGATTTGGTTTTGTAATGATTTGGCCATGTAGTAAATGGTACTTCTGTTTGACATTTAAACATGTTCTGGCTATGAGTTGGCAGTGCGGCTAGGCCCACGAGGCAACATGAGATTAAATCTATGCCTTACACCTAGATGGTGGCATCTTAACGTTTTTGTAGGGTTTTGTAAATTCCTTTACTCTGTATGAGCTCGCATTTGGTGTTGTTTCTTGTCAGAATCTGGTCGAGGGCCAAGCTCTACCATGTTTTGTTCCTACTTAGTTTCCATAGTGTTAATGGCATTGTTCTGGCTCTTTCTAATGTAATATGGACTTCACATTCTTCCTCGATAGTTTTCCATACAAATTGGAGTTCCAACATGCCTTCCAATACTCCCAACATGTGAACAGTTTTCTCCAATAGGTAAGCCTCGACTTGATACTTTTACTCTGCAATTTACTAGGTTTGTAATGGATAGCTTCAAATTTATTTAACTAATATGTTTTCAGTGAGTGCAAGTTGTGGAGAGATAAGGGTTCTTGGAGGAGACGACCCCTGGCCCTTGTTTCCAAGATCCAAGGTAAGGTTTCAAACCTATTTAAGTTTATTACTGGGTTTTAAATAAAATTACCATGTGATGTTAATCTGACTACAAATGGACAATTTGTAGGGTCTTGACACTAGAGAGAGAGGTGACAGGTTCACCTCCTCCCAAGACTGTGTTTCCAAATGCCTAGGTAAAACACTTTACATTGGTTTAAAAATTGTATTTTTTTAATTTGTTCTAAAGGTTGTGACCCATGCCTACCCAACCAAATTGTGGTTGCAGGTCATTCTGGACGGAGATCATGAGGGATCCAAGGGTAGCTGCCATTGATTAACATGATAAGTGGTTTTTCAGTTTTGATTTCATAAATGGATTTATGAAAAACCTTCTTGGGTTTGTGTTGGATCTGTAGCCTTTATCATGGTATTGTACTATAATGTAATATTTTAGTTATACCCTGGTAGGGTTTGGGTGCCCTTGATGGATCTTATTCCCATACTGTTTATAACGTTCGTATTTCGATTTTACAGTGGAAGCCATCAACGATGATATTAAAACCACTCTTTAATATGTATATATATACTTTCATGTTGATTAAAAGAATGGAATGTTGGACTTCAGCTATGTAATATCCCAATATCTCTTTGTTAATTTCACTGTGTAATAATTGTTTATGTGTTGTTTGTGCTAAACCCTTCGGTTGTAATCATTGATGGTCTTACTGTCCTAGGAAAACATTACCTTTCGATTTATGGTTGTGTTGCCGCCTTTCACACACCTAGGTCATGTGGCATAAATCTTCAAGCCACTCGGTGTGCCCTTGGGGGCAAGTCTCGAGTCAAGGACGGCACCTTGTTCTTGACTCCTCCGTTTAGGCTCAACTCCTAACGAAGCCAAGGGGGGTAGGACCTATTAAGTTACTAAGGTTAATTACTTATTATGGTGATGTTAAACTAAATGAATTGCTTAGGAGTTTGAAATTTAACCATAAACAACCATAGATGACAAGATACAAAATGAGCGCATGAAAGCACAATAATGAGACACAATATATATATATATAGCAAGAAAATAACCAGTGCCTTAAAATGGAGTCAAAAGATAATCAATGTACTTGCATGAACTTGGAGTGAACGTTTTGCAATTACCTATTGGTATGTTTTAAGTTAATGTGAAATATGAGTTGATTAAAATTAGGCGACAAGGGGG
>LPNX011084326.1:574590-600519 GCA_001517045.1 Pseudotsuga menziesii
CAGAGATGAGCTTCTTCTTCTTCCCAAAGTCTGTTGGAAGTAATCACTTCCTTCTGGAACACATTCCTTGAATGAATGAATTCCATGATCTTGGGAGGGCATTCAAGGTGGCCATCACCACTTCTGCATTCTTCACTTCTTCTTTCCCCACTTGAAGTTGTTCTTTGATTTGAGAGATCCTTATGATTGCATGGTCTCTGCATTCTGGATCTTCACATTCTTCAGCTGGTTTCTTAAGGTCATATTTCGATCTATGTTATTCCCTTCAAATAGCTTGGTCAAGGAATCAAACCTCATAGATTTCTTTAGGGAAGACACTTGTAGAACAGGTTGATTCATGATTGAATCATCAATGATCTTCTGGGCTTTGACCAAGTTCCTCTTGTGAAAGGCTTCTAGTCTCATCTCCCTCTGAAACTGGAACCTCTATGATCATGTAGGTGTCCAATCCATTTTCTTTAGAGAGATCATATACTTTTAGGATTGTAATTTGTCAACTTCACCAAGCATATCATTAAGCTGATGTGATAGATCACTTTGAAATGAGAACCTCAAATGAACATAGCAAAGGATTAGATCTTACCGATTTGAGGTGTCCGTCCTGGTTCCGGAGCTGGCTGTTCTAGGATTTGTCACAGAAACCCTAATTTAAAAAATTGGAATCGTTTAGATCTGATTGGATATACATATATATCTCTTCAAATGGAGCTGTCCAATGTACTCCATTTCTGAAAACCGTGGAGGGAAGCTCCCGGAACATGAAGCCCTAATTTTCCAATTTCTTCTGCAGAAATGCCTGTTACTGTTTCTATTATATCTCTGCAATTTCTACTCCTCTGTGTCTAAAATTTTGTACTGAGGTAAAATCTCGTGTCCCTGATCCAAAAACATAGGTGTCATCAGAATTGGTTTCACCATTTGGTATTTATTATCTTTTTCCCAAGGTGACCTGTTACAGGACTGTTCAGAACAACGAAGTTGTATGGCATGCCACGTGTCACTGGTTCATCTTCTGAGTCTCATATTCAGACCACCTAAATTGCAGTCTGTTCCATTTTTTCAACATCTTTAGGAATTCCATTTGGACCTCTGTAGCCCAAGATATTTCAATTCTCCCCAAGTGTACTGTTTAGGGATGAATTCTGGAAGAGGCTGAAACCCTAACTTCGAGAGAACATATCTCCTGGAATACAACGAATCTGAGGATGAATTTTGGACACAGTCTTCATCCAGATTGTATCTTTGGCCCTTGCAAGTTTTAGCTCTTGATCCTTCACAAATCTAGAAATATAGCGAATGTACCAAAACGTAGCAGTTTTAGTATTTAGGGTTTTTCTAGCTTGGGGTCAAACTAGGGTTTGACTTTCCCAAAGTTTCACCTAACCAAATTTCTTGATCTAGGTCTCTAAAATTCGGTTTTGATGAGGATAACAATCATATGCTGGTCTCACTCAAAAATTCCTCTTCTGTAGAAAGCCCTAATTTCCACATCGAAAACCGAAAATGCTCGAAATTGAATTCCGCTTCGACAAAAAGATGTGCCCTTCAATGGAGAGTCATCCTAGCATAATTTTGCTGATGGATTGTGGCGAGAGACCCAAAAATTAAGAAGCCCTAGCTTCTGTAGCTGCACAATGTCTTCTTCTCAGGTTAGTTTTGATACCATGTTAAATTTTCATATGCTTAGCTAAGACATTAGTATTTCATTTCATTTTTCATAACAAAAAGCATATAAACAGGATCACTGAGAGATAGACAAGCACAACCATACGAAAGGAACACAAAGATTTATCCTGGGAAAACCCTAAAGGAAAAAACCCAGCAAAAGATTCCTCAATATAGATTCCCCAAAAAGGTAAAAGATAAAACCAACAAGGAGATCAAAGCCTGATCCTCCTTCTCCAGCTACTTCTCTTCTCCACTAATGCGCTATACAAGTGAGAGTGTGTGTCACAAATGAGGAGCACTACACCTCTATTTATATTCATCCATTCATTTAAGTTAACTCATTTGACATGTCGGCTTAAGTTAACTCATGTAGGCTTGAGTTACACATGTAGGCTCAAGTAACCACACTGGGGTGCTGATGACCCACCTTTACAATTAGAGGGGACTACCTCATGACTCTTATTAGTTCTTTCGATTAGGAGCATCGGGGTACAATGTAATACAAGTGGTTCTCCCGGTAGGACCATCGGGGACCACAAAAAGATACATATAGAATATTCTTCGAAGTTACAATATTTCAACAATCTTGGCTTGCTATTTGGGTGGCTAGTGAGATGTGCACTTTTATTGCAGAATATGAAACTTTAAAGTATAGCAAAGGAAACTACCTTAAAAGAAAGCTACAAATTTTCATTAGAATGCTTGCAAAAAGAGGATAATTTCAGCTAGATCTCTTAAAATATAACTTTATCTGCAAAATGGAACTAAGATCTAAACTTAAGAAAGGATCTTACTAACTAGATCTATATGTAATTTTCTTAATGAGATAGATCTAAGCAATAAGACTCTTTAAAAGTAACCAATTTGAAGAGAAATTAAGATTTTGAAGGAGGAAGAGAGAGAAAGAGTGTTTGAAGCCTGGGAATGTTGGGCTTTGGATTATGCTTTGGTGGAACATCAAGGGACTATTTCATTCATAAGATCTTTAAGATGAGAAATATGCAAACCAGCTAAACCTCTTCTACAAGCGAGATCACCTACAACTTAGAAATCCTTGCACAAACAGATGGTTAAAACATAGGTGCTGCTGGAAGAGATAATTGGAAAGCATGCAATTAAACTTAAAATACATACAATTCCAATAGATCTGATACAAGTAGCAGTAAGAGCATAAATCAAACTAGAATAAATTCTTACCCTAATAGGATGGAGCTCTCTCCTTCAAGGCCAACAATTAACCAACAAAAGCAATGATAAATAACATAGATTATACCTCATAAGCATTTGACAATCACCATCCACACATGAAGAGCATTACACCATAGATCTTGCCTCCAAAGCTTCTTTATTCTAGAATAATAAACAATATAGTAAATGAGCAACAACACCTCAATCCTAGTTCTAACTAGGTTGGAAGAGGCTGCTTGTGCTTTTATTTATACAAAAACTAGGAGATCCAGCCTAGGGGGGTGCAAATCCCAAGGAGACATATCAAATCAGCTGATAGAGAGTCAATCAATGCAGATCTGAAGCTGAACTGAGCCTACTTCTCAACCGGGGGCTTGATTGACCTGACACATCAACCCATAAACCGACACATCAGTCCACAGAGCTCCCAGGAGAGCCCACACGTGTGGAGGAGAGAGAGAGGGCACAATTCCCCATTAATACTGTTGAAGATCAACTCTGGATTTGATTTGATCACCTCCTTCAGTCAAGGATTTGTCAGATCCAGTCAATCTGGTTTAGATCTGACTGATTTCAATCAAATCGGTTGAGAATCCACTGATCTATGATTATGGATTTGCTCCATTATTCATCAATTTATTAATTAAAATAATCAATATTTGATTTTTGGGGCTTTTTGACCTAAGTGATGGAAAATCACTCAAAACTAGGAAATATTGGGTCCATGGGTTTACATGGTGCTCTTATCTTGAAAATGAGCACCTACATGACTGAAACTGATTATTTGGCCCACTTTTATTACAAAATCAATTTTTCCAATTAAACTATTAAAAAATAGCCTAAGTTTTGGAAAAATTAAATTTTAATAAAAAACACTGAAAAACTAAAAATTTGAAAAATTGAAAAAACCTAGGGGGACTTAGACATGTTCATATGACTCGACCATGATGTATATCATGTTTATACATTGACACATAGACTCTAATAACCTCAATAGGCCTAAATTCCAAGCCGACCACCCCAACTTTGGAGGTATGGAGTGAAAAACTCAGAAACTATCAATCGTTTATTCAACAACCAATAATAACCAAGGGAAAAAACACCCTGGGCTGATCGGATTGACAAATAAAGTTTAAGAGATCGAGTCTTTTACAAACACTGTCATGCTAGAACATTTATTACAATTCCCCCATGGGGTATGAACATGTGATATAGTACAACAATCACTTCCCATAAGTACTTCCAAAGGTCTTCTGTAGTTCGAACAAGTTATCCTTGTCCAGTTCACCAGGTTCACTTGATAAAAAACCACTAAGTACAACTTAGGTGGTAAAATTCCGGCTCCATCTAGGGACACATTCTCTGACTGATCTTCTATTTAGATGAGAGGATGTGAGAAATCCAGAATCTATGGGTCCGGCATAGCAATTAGAGTTTGTTAGTAACATGTATATATAAAAAATTAACTATAAAAGCAAACTAATGTACATAATTAGTCTATGATGTGAAAAAAGGAATATTTTACAAAACTAATATACAAAGGAAAATTTTCAAACATGGTACAAAATAACTATAATACAACAATATCTATGATACAACAACATGATATATAAAATTTAGAAATACATGCAGGGCAAGGTTTAGAAATTGGCCCTGAAAACACCGATGCTAATAAAGACATCAAACTGTCTCGACAAAAAACAACTTGAGGAGGAAACCATTCACTGGTAGGCTCAAAATTTCTCCTTCTAGGTCATTTAGATAGAAGGAGTTCATTCCTGCTATTTCATCGATGATGTACGGTCCCAACCATAAGCTGTTGATATTTCCATGTTTCCAAAGTTTCTCCCATTGTTTGTCCTAACGCAAAACGGTGTCACCTACTTGGAAGGATCCTGGCCGGGTAGACTTATCAAAGGTTCTCTTGACCTTGTCTAATTTTTTGATACTCTAGTCAAGAGAATTTCTTCTACTCTCATCTAGCTCAATCAACTGGTTTATTCTGTTCTGAATGGCCTCTTGATCTGAGCTGAAGGTTTGGAGAAACTGATAAACTGGAAGCTTTAAATGGGCTAGTAAGGTGATATCTAGGCCATAGACTAGTTTGAAAGGGCTCCTCCCAGTTGAACTTTTCTTTTTGATTCTGTCGGCCCATAACGCTAATTTTATCTTGCTATCCCAAGCCTTCTTATTGTCACCCACAATTTTCTTGATTATGGTCATTAAGTTCTTGTTACTTGATTCAGCTAGACCATTTCCTTAGGGGTAGTAATTGGATGAGTGGGATAGGACAATGCGGTATTTGAAAAATAAAGAGAATATCTCAGAGGAAACAAAGCACAGGCCATTATCCATGATGATTCTGGATGGCACACCAAATCTTGTGATAATCTTATCTTCTAAGAAATCCATGACTATAGCATCGATTTCCTTCTTGGTGGGTATCGCCTCTACCCACTTGGTAAAATAATCAGTGGCGGTAAGAATCCAAGAATAACCATTGCTCGAGTTATCTTTGAACTTACCAATGAAATCAAGCCCCCATTGCTGGAAAGGGGATTGGACTACTATTGGATTTAAAGGAAAGGATTTCATTTGTTGCTTTTCGGTGAATAACTGACACTGGGGGCAAACTCTGACAGCCTTGTGCACATCTAAAAATAGGTTTGGTCAATAGTAGCCTGCTCTAAGGATTTGATGGGCAGTTGTTTTTGCTTCAAAATGTCCACCACAAAATCCTGAATGGAACTCAACCATGAGTTTCTTGGACTCAGGTTCATCAACACATCTAAGTATTAAACCATCGGGGTTTCTCCAACCCAAACCATCTTTTGTCAAACAATACTTAGTTTCTTTTAACCTTAATGCTCTTCTTTTATGGCCAAGTAAGTGATCGGGGCATGTAAGGTTGCAGAGGAAAAATATGATGTCGGTGTACCAAGGGTGATGCTCTAATCTCTGAAGCTCGTCTGATACACTTTGTTCTAAATCACTGTTTTGGCAGATTATTCCTAAGACCTTTTCATTTCCTTGGGTCAACATCTTTGCAAGACCTTGTCCCTTAATTAACTTAGTAGGTTTTATCTCCAAATCATATTCTTGAATCTTTGAAACCCACTTACCCCTGATTCCTAGACAATCCTGTTGAGACAAGATATCCTTGACAACTGCATGGGGTACATATCCAATGATTTTGCAGTAACCTATATAAGCTCTGAAATGTTTAAGGGGCTTGACAAGAGTGGAGGCCTGTTTCTCCATCTTGGTATACTTCAACTCTAAATTTTGCAAGGCTCTACTCATAAACGCTATAGGTTGCTCTTGTCCCTCCTTATTCTTTTGAAGCAAAACATTGGCAATGGTGTCTTCTAAGGCAAAGGAAAATATCTGGAATTCCTTGGAATAATCTGGACTAATCAAGACTGGGGACATGGATATGGCATTTTTGATATACTTGATTGCAACTTTCCCTTCATTCATCCACTCAAACTTAGCATCTTTCTTTAATCACTTTTGTAGAGGTTTCATTAATTCTGCTAAATTTGGGATGAATATTCTTATGAAATTGATCTAACCATTAAAAGACTCGAGAGATTTTAGATTCTAAGGCAAGGGGACTTTCTTAATGGCTTCAACTCTCTCAGGATCAACCTTGACACCATCCTTAGAAGTGATGTGCCCCAACAAATTGCCTTCATCAACTCCAAAGATTGACTTGGTGGGGTTCAAGGAAATACCATATTTTCGACATCTTATAAAAACCTACCTAAGATGACTTATGTGGTCAGATCTTTCCTTTGAAAAAATAGTTAAGTCATCTTGATATATTTTGATTATTTTGCCTATAATTTCTTTGAAGGCAAAATCCATGGCTCTTTGGAAGGTGGCACCAGCATTCAATAATCCAAAAGGCATTCTTAAAAATTTATAGGTACCCCAAGGTGTGGTGAATGTAGTCTTATGTTGATCCTCCTTATTTACCAACACCTGGTTATAACTGGAAAAGCCATCCAACATGGACATCATTCCTGATGATGTTACTCTTTGAAGCAATGTTTCCATGTCGGGTAATGGGTAATTATCTTTGAGGCATGATGTATTCAGATTTCTAAAATCTATACATATTCTAATTGACCCATTCTTCTTTCTAACCACAACTAAGTTGGAGCACCAAGATGAATGTCTTGTAGGTGCTATGATCCCTACTGCTAACATCTTCTGAAGTTCCTTCTGCACAATGGGGGGCAAATTAGGATTTATTCACCTAAGTTTTTGTCGGAAAGGTTTGACCTCCTTAGCTTCTTCTGTGAGGGGAATAGTGTGTTGAAACACATCCTCCCGATAGGCTTTAAGCTCATCATAACTAAAGGCCAACGCATCTCTATACTCTTTGATTAAGTTGATCAAATTGTTCCTTTCCTTTCCAAAGTACCTTTTCCAATTTTTATTAACTTGGGGTCTTTGTCAGTTCCTATGTTTATTTCCATATAATTCCCAATTTTTATTTCTTCTTTTTGTTTTTTATGATGATCCTGCCAATCAAAGAGATTCTCGAAAGCTATAAGGTTACTCGAAATGTGATTTCCTACATTATCCTTGCACTCCTGACACTCTTTACCCTCTTGTTGATAACTGATCTTACAACCTTCAAACTCTTGTAGATTGTGGATGAATCTCAAAAGTAGTTAATCATCCTTAAAAACCTGCCAGTGATCTATATTATCTGGAACGGAAGGTATGAAATTAATTTCCATCTTTCCATTCCCACTAATCATTTCATCTGATGGCTGGAGGGTGGATGCTGCTACTGCCAATTTATCTGCTAACCCGTTCATTTCCCTATGTATCTTTTGAATGTTAAGCACATCAAACCACTCCATAGTGTCCCATGTGGCATTCCTATACTTTCTTAGTCTGCCATTTTTGCATTGATACTGATTCTTAATCTGGAGGACAACTAAATCTGAATCACCCTTTATGTTCAACATCTTTATCCCCATATCTTTGTTGATGAAATTGTGATTGATGCCAACATGGACTTGCAGTAGCCCCATAGGAGTTCATTGATGCCCTGCTGATGATGTTGAAGACCCTGGAGATGGTCTTAAATCCTTGTAGATGTCATAGAAGCCCTTGATAGGTTGAAGAAACATCTATGACCCATTTTGTGGTCATCTTCCTTTTGATAGGGTCTTAGAACGCTTGGAGATGGTCTTAGGGCATGAGGAAGACTTGGTACCCACTTATATTGTGGTATGATGATGTGGTGTTAATGATGTGGTGGACACACTTGCCTGCTCTTAACGATGACCTTGATACCCTTGATGAGGTCATGGAGTCCTTGGAGATGGGAATATGACCATCTTGCATATGGTACTTTGTCCTTGGTACCTTGATGAAGCCCTAGTGGCTTGATGCAACATTTGATGGTTGTCATCATTTGATATAGAACGTGGTCATAATGTGTTGAAGCCCACAAACCTTGGAGGAGCTTTTGATGGCTACAACTGACCCTAATTGACTATTCGTGGTGACCTAAGCGGTTAATGGATAAACATGGAGCATATACTTATTTTATGCTGACCATTAAAATGGTAAGACAAAAAGGGAATTGAAAATAAAATAAATTATTGCTATGTCAGCCCCATTATGTGAAGTCGGCCCAGAATAAAAATCCAACAGGTTGGCTCCAAAAGATTAAAAAAATAATAATTCTATTTTATCAGGTCGGCTCCCTAAAATATGGGTGAAAATTAGTATAAATAGAGCACAAGTGCTCTCATTTGTTACATGAAAATTCGGTGGAGCTCTGAGGAAATTCGCAGTAGCTAGGAGCACTCATTTTTAGCAATGTCTGAGGAAATTTGTGGAGGAGATTAACATCTCTGATGTTCGGGTATACTGTAGCAGCCATAAAATTGAAGTGAAATTTCAATGGAATGTTTTTTTTTGGTGTCTGTGAATTTCGAGAGGCAGCTTTACTGAAGAAAAACTCTGGTGATTTTACCAGGAGTAATGACTGAGGAAAATTCGTTGGAGTTGCTCTGAGGTTTTTCATAACTATTTAGGAGTAGTATAGGAGCAGTAACTAAGGGTTGTAAACTCTCGATGGAGATAGAGCAGATTTTTTTTTTTTGAAGCTCAAAATAGTATGTCTCGGTGGCAGCAATAAAGAAAAGGCCCTAATTTTGCAGCAAACCTTTGATAGTAGCAGCAAAAAGAGGATCTGAATGTGGAAGCAATCAAAGCCAGCAGAGATAGCAGCAGCATTGAAGAAGGTTACAGCAGAGTTTGCACAAATTTTGAACAATTTTTTTTGGGGTTTACACTAGCAACACATTGTGTAAGTTTTTTTCTTTTCTTTATTGTATACACAGTCCTCTTGGAATGTACAGTTTAAGCATAAATCTTTAGATGTGGTGAGACTCCTCACAGCCAATGCACAAACCCAAGCTTGAATGAAGTAAACAAACAGCTCAGGGTTTAGATAAAGAGTGACATAAACAGTCCGAGGTTGTTTTTGGTTACGATTTTACACAGACATGCACATTCTGTTTAAGATCCAAAGTATGAGTTTTGGCATGCATTGTTTCCTGGTTAGGGTTTTACACAGACCATCTTTAAGGTCATCTACACAGCCCGAATTCTTGGAGATCATGAGTTATGGTGCTTAAACAATAAGCCTGCTACAGTAAGGTCATTTTTTAAGTCTACTATAGTATGCACAATCCAAGACTTGACAAGAGAAAAGTGGCAGCAGTCTACGGTGGAGCAGCAGAAAAACAAACCCAAGTTATAGACAGAAGGAGCTCACTGAGTATGACAGAGGGTAAGTTACGGTGGCTGTAGTAGAACGAGAAACACTTGAATTTTTGTAGAAGAAAATACATTTTTGTATTGATATTTGGACATTCAAAAGTGAAAAAGAGGAGAATTGCAATAGTCCATTGTGGACTTTGTTTTATCACCAGCATATGCTCATTCCAGGTTTGGACTGTGAATGGGGTTCCACCCCAGCACAAACAGTCCATAGTTTGATGTGCAAGACACAGTCACAAAGTTTTGAAGAGTGACATGCACAGTGTACTGTTCCAAGGTTTGATCACTCTTGGGTATCTATTTTATGTGTTCATCTGGAATATGCAACACTAGGCTGAGCATGGTCTTTGAAGACAACAAACAAGGGTCATAGCATCATGCTAGATGTTCTTGTTTTGACAGCTGCTCAAAGGATCATTTTGGTTGGTATTTGAATTTGTTCAAACAATAGAGTTTTGAGATTTTATTGAAGCCAATTCTTGAAGTATACTTGATGACTGAGTTATTAAGGCAATCCTGAATTTAGTACAGCATTAGATTAAGTTGGTCCCTTAAGCATTAGTATTATGCAGCAAGTTGTGACATGATTATGAGTCTGACAACTAAAAAACAGTGCCATATGCTGCTTTGACAGTAGCAGAGATGTTCTTAACAGTGATTGATGACACATTTGACAAGAGCAGTTCTATGACATGGGCATGAGTAGAGACCTGTGATGAGCTTAAAGTCTTGATAGGTTGAAGTGACACCAATGCATGCACAGCATGAGAAGATAACCCCACAGTATAAGGATGATGATTCAGTGTTGAATATTTCTTCATACTACTCAATAGCAGTAGTGTGATGATGATGATGTACAAGCAGTCATAGATATCCCAGGTAGGGAGTCCAAAGTTTTGATGCAGAGCCAATAAAAGGTTAGAGACTTGAAGAAGTAATTGTAACAGGTAGGTTTGACAGACTGATTAGAAGGCAGAAGTTTGAGTAGAGGACAAATCAGAATATGCAAGAATTGATGTTTCAAACCTTTCCTTGACAATGATGATGGTGACAATCTTCAGAAGTATCACCTAGAGTTCAACATTAAGAAGAGGATGACCAGCAGTGAAGAATGATGATCAGAGAAGACAGTGAGCAGCGTTGATGATGGGAAAATGAGCATGAGTTGAGACAGTTGACAGCAAGAGACAAGTGATTGATGAGTTGATGTAACTGTAAGCTTTGATTGTAAATGCAAGCTTGCCTTGCTTTTGAGGTTAGGATACCTCAAACTCTTCTTAGCAGGGTCTAAGAAAACCAGGCAGGGTCCTGGATGCAGAGTAGGTGCTCTACATATCAGAATGTGCTGATTTTACCTAACGGTTATAGCTGAACCAAAACTAATACAAAAAGATTACAAAATTATATGGTGTTGTGTTCTTTTGTGTTATGGTTCTTTATGAATGAAATGCTTATGGTATGTGAATGATGAAGTGGAAGATGTTTGTGAAATGATTATGGTAGAGTAATGGAATGATGAATTGGTAGCTAACTGTGATAAGCTAAGAAAAGTTTAAAATTGGATTCACACTGATTCACCCCCCCTCTCAGTGTCTACAATTGGTATCAGAGCCGGCCTTCATCATGAGCCTAGCAAGCTTGAAGGAGATCCTTAGACACAATGGAGGAAAAGAAAGAGTCATCAAGCAATGACATGCCTATACTTGATATTGCAGATTATTTTAGTTGGACGAGCAAAATGAAGGCTTATCTGAAGAAGATTTGTATTTGGGAAATTGTCATCAATCCACCAGCTACATCAAACAAGAAAGGAAAACCAGCTACACAGAAGGAAGCGAAGAAGGACAACACTATAGCCTTGAAGTTCCTCATGGATAGACTTCCCAGCTTAGTGAAGGAAAGTGTAGGAGAGTACACTTTGTCAAAAGACCTATGGTTCAAGCTGGAGAGTGAGTATCAGAAGGAAATACCAGAACCCGAAAAGATAGATAAAAAATCAGAAGACAAGCCCCCTGAAGAGCTAAATCAAGAAGAAGATAAACAAGAAGAGGACTCTAGTAAAATTATGGACTCTTGTGATTATAATGATAGCTTGTGTGATGAAATTGAGAAGGTTCTTGCAGAAGATGATGAAAGGCTATCAAAGACTGCACATCAGATACATTTCGCGTTGCTAAATATTGATCTTAGAGCCAATTGGCTCCTAAACACAGTAAATCTGAACCAGAGTGATTTCACGAAGTTCAAAAAGGAAATATTGGACTCCTTGAATGAATATCAACAGAAGAACATGTCAATGAAAGTGTTGCTTCAAAAGCTCAAAGACAAGGACAAAGAGTTGTGAGATCAAATGAAAGACAAGGATGCTGAAGTTGAACAATTAAAGACTGAATTGATCAGTCAAAAGGAAGAATCAGAAAATCCTACTCAAGAGCTTGAAGAAACTAGAGAGGTCAATCATGATCTGAAGACTCAGCTAGAGGAAGCCAAGAGGACAGAATAAATCTTGAAGATTCAGCTAGAAGAAAATGTTAGAATAATCAACCCATAGTTAGCTACCTTAGACATTAAATTAATCATTTTTTTCTTATTTGCCTAGTTTCTATGTCCCACCTTATGCAAGTTGTCATCTACACATCCATAGTGGTAAAAATTGCTAATTTTGACTCATGGAGTGCTTGGGAAACCTCAAGGAATCAATTCTGCTTTATTCCTGGCCTCCTAAGCGCCCTTCTTCTTTTTCTGCTTTATTGCCTACTTTTTCAGTGTTTTAAGGCAATTAGGAAAGTTTGACTAAGTGAGGTTAACTAGTTTTTTGTCCTACACATCCTCCACTCTTTTCTCCTATGAAAAGCATGTATGAGTTGTCTTTCCATCACCTTTTAGCTTGCCTAAGTGATTTTTCCAATTCGTGAGCTCCTTGACTGTTTTGGAAACTACTTTATGCACCTATGGGGGATTTGCTTAATTTTAGTAAGCCTGCTTTTGACTAGATTCGAATTGCCTCCTCATGCATTCAAATCCCTTATGTAATTATTTATTTTAGTAGCCTATGTTGTTACAGGGTTGGCTATTGTACACTGAGTTAATACAGTTTAGTGTTCAGCTCCATATTAAGTCTCGTTTGTGAGTGATTTTGCATGTACAATTGATAATTGTTGTGAGTAAAATTAATCTATCACTGGGATTAATTTCCACATGGTATCAGAGCCATTGTAGATCAATTTCTCTCCTTCAAATTAGTTTTGTAGGTTCTACATCAGTGACTGGGAGCCTTCTACTGACAGTTGGGACAATTTCTGAGCTATGGATCAATCTCAGAAGATCATCTTGACTCCCTTCAACTTATTTGAATGGAAAGCAGAGATGGAGATACTGTTGAGAGTGAAAGGCCTCTATAGGGTGACTATGGCAACAGAAGCAGATCCCAATGCAGTTGCAGAGAAGATAAAATGGCACAACAGGAGGGATGAGGCCTATGGTCTCTTGTGTCTGAGTATTTCCAGAGACCTCCTTTTCCATCTTGATGGATTGAAATCACCAAATAAAGTATGGGAGAATCTTACTGATCTTTTTGGAAAGACAGATGAGATGAGGGGACATCAAATCGAAAAGAAACTAATCTCCCTTAGCCCCGGTAGCTTTGAATCCCTGCAACTCTATTTCTCCAAGTTCAAAGCACTTGTTTTGCAGCTAAAACAATGTGGGATCGAAAAGAAGGATGATCAGCTGGTATTGGCCATACTCTCAAAGCTTGGACCTGACTATTCAGTGTTTTTTTCGACCTTCTATGCCACAAAGTCGACAGCTCGAACTTGGAAGATGCCTATCCTTGCAGATTTCATGGAATCTCTCACACAAGAACAAGATAAACTGGTGATGATGGGCACCATCAAACCATCCAAAGACCAAGCTCTGGTTGCTGTAGATTCGAAGGTGGATTCAAAAAGAAAAAAGAAAGCTAAAAAGCCACCTAAGCAAAAGAGAGATAAGAACAAGTCTCCGGAGGAGCGACAAGGTTCCAAGAAGAACCACCAGAAGAAGAAGAACAAAGGAGAAATGAGCAAGTGCGCATACTGCAGTAAGGGAAATCATACGGAGAGATCTTGCATGAAGAAGCAAATAGACATGCTGACCCAACTCCTGGAGAAGAACGGCATCTCCCTTCTAGACAGCTCAAAGAAGAGAGAAGGAGGATCAAGTTCAGAAGACAAAGAGAGAGTTCATGCATTGGTTGCTGGCACATCAAGCTCACCTAGTTTCATCATTGATTCTAGAGCTTCAAGACACATGGTTTTGACCAAGGAGGCATTCACCTCACTTGACATGTTGAAAGGACCATCAATAGTACTAGGAGATGACTCTCTCACTGAAAGTTTGGGCAAAGGGAGGATTGATCTTGATCATGGTTAGTTCAGCAATGTGTTGTATGTTCCTGGTCTTGCCTTTAACCTCTTATCAGTGTATCAGATGACTCACATTGGGTCTCCAAAGAAAGTCATATTCTCCCCTGATGAATTTGAGATCACATAGATCTCAAGTGGTAAATTCATTGCAAAAGGAGTTGCAAATCATACTTCGAAGGTATACATTTTCTCACACTTCCTACCCTACTCAAACCCCTCTGCTCTTCTGATTCATGCTAATGAGGCAAGCAAGCTTTGGCATGAAATATTTGGCCACCTAAATTACAAGTATCTTTCTGATCTTAGTGAAAAAGAAATGGGTTTCGACCAAGGAGGCATTCACCTCACTTGACATGTCGAAAGGTCCACCAATAGTACTGGGATATGACTCTCTCACTGAAAGTTTGGGCAAAGGGAGGATTGATATTGATCATGGTAAGTTCAGCAATGTGTTGTATGTTCCAGGTCTTGCCTCTAACCTCTTATCAATGTATTAGTTGACCCACACAGGGTCTCCAAAGAAGGTCATATTATCCCCTGATGAAGTTGATATCACAGAGATCTCAAGTGGTAAAGTCATTGCAAAAGGAGTTGCAAATCATACTTCGAAGGTATACATGTTCTCACACTTCCTACCCTACTCAAACCCCTATGCTCTTTTGATTCATGCTAATGAGGAAAGAAATCTTTGGCATGAAAGATTTGGCCACCTAAATTACAAGTATCTTTTAGATCTCAGTGAAAAAGAGATGGTCATAGGGTTACCCAAGATAAAATTTTCCAAAGGAGTCTGTCAAGGTTGCATCCTAGGAAAACACCCAGAGCATAAATTTGAGAGAGCTAGACATGAGAGAACCTCTGCACCTCTTGGGTTGATCCACAGTGATGTTTCTAGCCCATTCCCTCATATGTCCATGAGTCAGGCCAAATATGCATTGAATTTCATAGATGAATTTTCTAGGTATTGTTGGGTTTACTTCCTGAAACACAAGTCTGAAGTTTTTGGCCTCTTCAAAGTCTTTAAGGCTTTGGTTGAAAACCAGTCTGGGAGGAAACTCAAGGTCCTCAGATCTGACAATGGTGGTGAGTATGTCAAGTCTGAGTTTATTCAATATTGTTTAGATGCAGGTATTCAGATGCAACATTCTATCCCTTACACACCACAGTAGAATGGTGTTGCTGAGAGGAAGAATAGATCACTGAAAGAGATGGAAACATGCATGATGGAGGCCAAAAATTTGCCACCAAAGTACTGGGTTGAAGCTATAAACTGTGCAGCCTATATCTAGAATAGGGTGCCTCATAAACAGCTTGATGGTATGACTCCTTTCGAAGCATGGAGTGGGCACAAGCCAGATGTGACCCATTTCAGGATTTTTGGCTCAAAGGCTTGGGCTAGAATTCCAACAGAAAAGAGAAAGGCTTTGTAGCCCCAAAGCCAAGAGTGTCTATTTGTTGGGTACTTTGAAGATTCAAAAGGGTACAAGCTGATAAATTTGAGCACAAACAAAGCCTTCATTGAAAGGTGTGTTCAGTTTCAAGAAGAACCCCTAGCAGCAGTGGAAGTTGGAGAAGCCTCTTCACCACCAGAACCTCTGAAAGTAATTGAAGAGATTGTTGAACATGCTGATTCTGATATGTCTGATAGTGATGAGTTTATTGCATATCCTAACAGCCCTACAATGCCAAAATGGGCAGCCAATACCATTCATGCAGTAGAAGAGCTAGCTGGGAATCCCAATGACCCTAGGAGGACTAGATCTCAATTTTAGAGTGCTCTGTGCATGAAGGATCCTATGTTTGCTGAGAAATGCTATCTGATGGTGGAGTCAGATCCTCAGACATATGAAGATGCAGCAAGAGATCCAAGATGTCAAGCAGCCATGAAGGAAGAGTTCATCTCACTCCAAAAGAGCAACACTTGGGAGCTGGTGGATCTTCCCCTAGGGAGGAAGCTAGTTCAGTCTAAGTGGGTGTACAAGACCAAATTTGCTGCTGATGGTTCACCTCTGAAGTACAAGGCCAGATTGGTAGCCAAGGGCTACTCAAAGGTTCATGGAATAGATTACAATGAGACCTTTGCACCAGTGGCAAAGATGGACTCCATCAAGCTAGCCTTAGCCATTGTAGCTTCAAAGCAATGGGAGCTACATCACATGAATGTAAAGTGTGCCTTCCTAAATGGAGATCTCACTGAAGAGATATACATGCAACATCCTCAAGGATTTTCTACTAACCCATCTCTTGTGTGCAGGTTGAGGAAGTCATTGTATGGGCTAAAGCAAGCCCCCAGGGCTTGGTATGCCAAGATTGATAGCTTCTTGCTATCACTGAATTTTGTTAGGTGCAAATAAGATCCAAATGTATATTTGAATTTAATTAATGGTTCATTAATGATCATTGTGTTATATGTTGATGACCTTCTCATTACAGGAAGCTCAAAGGATGAGATTGCTTCCTTGAAGGGTGCAATGAACCAAGCCTTCTCCACGACAGATTTGGGGCTCTTAAGCCAATTCTTGGGGCTTGAGATTGCTCAAACCAAAGATGGAATCAAGGTGCACCAGTCCAAGTATGCCTTGGATTTTCTGAACAAATTCAAAATGAAGGATTGCAAGCCAAGCAAGACTCCTTTCCTTTCATGAGTGAAGCTTGAAGAAGCTGATTCTTCACCTATGGTAAACAATACACTGTATAGGAAATTGATTGGATGTTTGTTGTATCTTACACATAATAGACATGATATTTCTTATGCAGTAAGTGTGGCTTCTAGATACATGGATCGGCCTCATGAGATCCATTGGAAAGCAGCCAAAAGGATCCTTAACTTTGTTCAGGGAACAAGCACAAATGGGATCTTCTATAAAGCAAAATTTGATCTTGATTTGATTGGGTTTACTGACAATGATTCTGAAGGTGATACCATAGACAGAAAGTCCACATCAGGATATGTGTTCATGCTTGCAGAAGGTCCAATCAGCTGGTCAAGTAAGAAACAGAGTGGCATTGCACTCTCATCTACAGAAGCAGAGTACAGAGGAGTCGTAAATGTAGCAAGTCAGTGTTTATGGTTGCAGGGGTTACTTGGAGAGTGTGGCTTCAAATCAGAGTACTCAACTACCATCTACTGTGATAAACAGAGTACCATTCAAATCTGCAATGATCCAGTTTAGAAGTAGAGAACCAAACACATTGAGATCCATATGCACTACATCAGAGAGCTTGTGCATGATGGAACCATTCATCTACTCTTCTGTTCATCTTCAGAACAAGTAGTTGATATATTCACCAAATAATTTTGTGAGAAGACCTTCAGCAATCTCAAATCACTATTGGGGATTAGTGATCATGTTGTGAAGCATGAGTGAAGACAAGATTTCCAAATTTTGTTTTACAGTCCATTTTTAAGGGAGGATTTTCCCACTGGGTTTTTGCCTCTTTCCTTGTTTAAATGGACATGTAGTATGTAAAGGGTGACTAAGCCTTGTTGCTAGGCCCTATAATTTTCTGATATATTACTCATAATTCAGGCTTAAGGGGGGGTGTTAGAATAATCAACCCATAGTTAGCTACCTTAGACATTAAATTAATCATTTTTGTCTTATTTGCCTAGTTTCTATGTCCCACCTTATGCAAGTTGTCATCTACACATCCATAGTGGTAAAACTTGCTAATTTTGAATCATGGAGCACTTGGGAAACCTCAAGGAATAAATTCTACTTTATTCATGGCCTCCTAAGCGCCCTTCTTCTTTTTATGCTTTATTGCCTGCTTTTTCAGTGTTTTAAGGCAATTGGGAAAGTTTGACTAGGTGAGGTTAACTAGTTTTTTGTCCTACACATCCTCCACTCTTTTCTCCTATGAAAAGCATGTATGAGTTGTCTTTCCATCACCTTTTAGCTTGCCTAAGTGATTTTTCCAATTCGTGATCTCCTTGACTGTTTTGGAAACTACTTTATGCACCTATGGGGGATTTGCTTAATTTTAGTAAGCCTGCTTTTGACTAGATTCGAATTGCCTCCTCATGCATTCGAATCCCTTATGTAATTATTTATTGTAGCAGCCTATGTTGTTACAGGGTTGGCTATTGTAGACTGAGTTAATACAGTTTAGTGTTCTGCTCCATATTAAGTCTCTTTTGTGAGTGATTTCGCATGTACAATTGATAATTGTTGTGAGTAAAATTAATCTATCACTGGGCTTAATTTCCACAGAAAAGGAGTAGACAGTCCAGAAGCTGAAATTGGAGGTAGTTGGTCTCAGGAAAAAAGATAAGAAGAATGAAGCCTTGGTCAAACTCCAGGATAGTTCAATTGTCCTAGATAAGATCTTAGATTGCCAAAGATCTCCACTCGACAAAACTGGTCTTGGTTACAAGAAGAACAAAGAAAAATTTGAAGATGACACTTGGTCTCCGAAGACTCTAGAAGCAGATCCATCAACGTCCAAAGCTGCTCTGAAGGTACCTGCACATGACAACAAGGATTTTGGAAGTTCAAAAATGAAACAAGGAGTTAGGTCTGTTCATCAAAGCAACTTCATAAAAGAAACAGCTCCAAGACCCAGGTATGAAAGTGGCTTCAATGGCTATTGTTATTTTTGTTCAAACTTTGGTCATAAGGCTATGGATTGTAGGTTCCATGGAAGAAGAAGGGCTGGAATCCCTAATGTCTCAGTTAGATGTTGGACATGTAAACAAGTCGGACATGTTGCTGCCACATGTCACACATTGAGATGCTACACCTGCAGTGGGTTTGGACACAAAGCCCATGAATCTGCCAGTCAAAGAAGTCAAGCAAGAAGGAGTACTCCATACACATCAGCAAGAATATTTGAAGATCAGAAGACAAATGTCTACAGTCAAGGATACTCTCAAGCATGGAGAAATGAAGTTGATCAAAGAAGTGTTGGAAGCTCCAACAGCTCAGTCAGATGTTGGTCATGCAACAATGTCGGTCACATTGCTGCACATTGTCATACGATGAGGTGTCATAGCTGCAGTGGCCTTGGGGACAAAGCTCAAGATTGTTGGAGTATACGAAAACAATCCTCGAGAAGTTACCTAGACAACTCATCATGGAAAGGCAGTACAAATGAAGGAACAAATGCTCAAACGATAGATGGTAAGAAGCAAGTATGGATGAGGAAGACCGAGCAATTGTAGATAGGAGTGGTTGATCAGAGCAAGGAGGATGGCTGCCATATGGCAAGCCAAGTGTAAGGTCTCTCAAAGACCTTAACACACCTTGAGTTCATGAGGCTGGAGAATGAACTCAAAGGAGAAAGGATGGTTACTCCGGGCATACTGACAGGTCCTATAATCGTGCATATTGACAGGGGGAGCAAATTCCAGTCAGCAGTGATCAGATATTTCAGACACATGTATGTGGACACCCTTTTCCATTGATGCCAAAGGGGAGAAATGAAAACAAAGGGAGAGATGAAGACAAAAGGGGAGCATGCTCATAGGGGAAGCATGAGTTGTTGTCATCAATAACAAAGGGGGAGATTGTTGATGAAATTGTCATTGATGCCAACATGGACTTGTAGTAGCCCCACAGGAGTTCATTGATTCCCTGCTGATGATGATGAAGACCCTGGAGATGATCTTAAAGCCTTGTGGATGTCAGAGAAGCCCTTGATAGGTTGAAGAAACATCTATGACCCATTTTGTGGTCATCTGCCTTTTGATAGGGTCTTAGAACCCTTGGAGATGGTCCTAGGGCATGAGGAAGACTTGGTACCCACTTATATTGTGGTATGATGATGTGGTGGACACATTTTCCTGCTCTTGATGATGACCTTGATACCCTTGATGAGGTCATGGAGTCCTTGGAGATGGGCATATGACCATCTTGCATATGGTACTTTGTCCTTGGTACCTTTATGAAACCCTTGTGGCTTGATGCAACCATTGATGGTTGTGGTCATTTGATATAGAACGTGGTCATAATGTGTTGAATCCCACAAACCTTGGAGGATATTTTGATGGCTACAACTGACCCTAATTGACTATTCATGGTGACCTAAGCGGTTAATGGACAAACATGGAGCATATATTTAATTTATGCTGACCATTAAAATGGTAAGACAAAAAGTGCATTAAAAATAAAATAAATTATTGCTATGTCGGCCCCATTATGTGAAGTCAGCCCAGAAGAAAAAATTATTATGTCAGCCTCATTATGTGAAGTCGGCCAAGAATAAAAATCCAGCAGGTCGGCTCCAAAAGATTAAAAAAATAATAATTCTATTTTATCAGGTCGGCTCCCTAAAATATGGGTGAAAATTAGTATAAATAGAGCACGAGTGCTCTCATTTGTTACATGAAAATTCGGTGGAGCTCTAAGGAAATTCACAGCAGCTAGGAGCAGTCATTTTTAGCAATGTCTGAGGAAATTCATGGAGGAGATTAAGGTCTCTAATTTTTGGGTACACTGTAGCAGCCATAAAATTGAAGTGAAATTTTAGTGGAATGTTTTTTTTTGGTGTCTGTGAATTTCGGGAGGCAGCTTTACTGAAGAAAAACTCTGGTGATTTTACCAGGAGTAATGACTGAGGAAAATTCGTTGGATTTGATCTAAGGTTTTTCATAACTGTTTAGGAGTAGTATAGGAGCAGTAACTAAGGGTTGTAAACTCTCGATGGAGATAGAGCAGAAAATCTTTTTTGAAGCTCAAAATAGTATGTCTCGGTGGCAGCAATAAAGAAAAGGCCCTAATTTTGCAGCAAAACTTTGATAGCAACAGCAAAAAGAGGATCTGAATGTGGCAGCAGTCTACAAAGGAGCAGCAGTCAAAGGCAACCGCATTGAAGAAGGTTACAGCAGAGTTTGCACAAATTTTAAACAATTTTTTTGGGGGGTTACACTAGCAGCACATTGTGTAAGTTTTTTTCTTTTCTTTACTGTATACACAGTCCTCTTGGAATGTACAGTTCAAGCATAAAGCTTTGGATGTGGTGAGATTCCTCATAGCCAGTGCACAAACCCAAGCTTGAATGGAGTAAACAAACAGCTCAGGGTTTAGATAAAGAGTGACATAAACAGTCCGAGGTTGTTTTTGGTTAGGATTTTACACATACATGCACATTCTATTTAAGATCCAAAGTATGAGTTTTGGCATGCATTGTTTCCTGGTTAGGGTTTTACACAAACCGTCTTTAAGGTCATCTACACAGCCTGAATTCTTGGAGATCATGAGTTATGGTGCTTAAACAATAAGCCCTCTACAGTAAGGTCATTTTTGAAGTCTACTATAGTATGCACAGTCCAAGACTTGACAAGAGAAAAGTGGTAGCAATCTACGGAAGAGCAGCAGAAAAGCAAACCCAAGTTATAGACAGAAAGAGCTCACTGAGTATGACAGAGGGTAAGTTACGGTGGCTGTAGTAGAAGGAGAAACACTCGAATTTTTGCAGAATAAAATTCGTTTTTGTCTTGATATTTGGACATTCAAAAGTGAAAAAGAGGATAATTGAAATAATCCATTGTGGACTTTGTTTTATCACCAGCATATGCTCAGTCCAGGTTTGGACTATGACTGGGGTTCCACCTCAGCACAAACAGTCCATAGTTTGATGTGTAAGACACAGTCACAAAGTTTTGAAGAGTGACATGCATAGTGTACTGTTCCAAGGTTTGATCACTCTTGGGTATCTACTTTATGTGTTCATCTGGAAGATGCAACACTAGGCTGAGTATGGTATTTGAAGACAACAAACAAGGGTCATAGCATCATGCTAGATGTTCTTGTTTTGACAATTGCTCAAAGGATCATTTTGGTTGGTATTTGAATTTGTTCAAACAATAGAGTTTCAAGATTTTATTGAAGCCAATTCTTAAAGTATACTTGATGACTGAGGTATTAAGGCAATCCTAAATTTAGTACAGCATTAGATTAAGTTGGTCCCTTGAGCATTAGTATTATGCAGCAAGCTGTGACATGATTATGAGTCTGACAACTACAAAAAAATGGCATATGCTACTTTGACAGTAGCAGAGATGTTCTTAACAGTGATTGATGACACATTTGACAAGAGTAGTTCTATGACACAGGCATGAGCAGAAACCTGTGATGAGCTTGAAGTCCTAATAGGTTGAAGTGACACCAATGCATACACAACATGAGAAGATAACCCCATAGTCTAAGGATGATGATTCAGTGTTGAAGATTTCTTCATACTACTCAACAATAGCAGTGTGATGATGATGATGTACAAGCAGTCATACATATCCCAGGTAGGGAGTCCAAAGTTTTGATGCATAGCCAATAAAAGGTTAGAGACTTGAAGAAGTAATTGTAACAGGCAGGTTTGACATGCTGATTAGAAGGCAAAAGTTTGAGCAGAGGACAAATCAGAATATGCAAGAATTGATGTTCCAGACCTTTCCTTGACGATGATGATGGTGACAATCTTCAAAAGTATCACCTAGGGTTGCAGCAATGAGAAGAGGATGACAAGCAATGAAGAATGATGATCAGAGAAGATAGTGAGTAGCGCTGATGATGGGCAGATGAGCATGAGCTGAGACAGTTGACAGCAAGAGACAAGTGATTGATGAGTTGATGTAACTGTAAGCTTTGATTGTAAATGCAATCTTGTCTTGCTTTTGAGGTTAGGATACCTCAAACTCTTCTTAGCAGGGTCTAAGAAAACCAGGCAGGGTCCTAGATGCAGAGTAGGTCCTCTACATATCAGTAGGTGCTGATTTTACCTAACGGTTGTAGCTGAACCAAAACTAATACAAAAAGATTACAAAATTATATGGTGTTGTGTTCTTTTGTGTTATGGTTCTTTATGAATGAAATTCTTATGCTATGTGAATGATGAAGTGGAAGATGTTTATGAAATGATTATGGTAGAGTAATGGAATGATGAATTGGTAGCTAACTGTGATAAGCTAAGAAAATTTTAAAATTGGATTCACACTAATTCACCCCCCCTCTCAATGTCTACAATCTTTAACAGTTTCTAACCCTAGGAGAAATGCCTCATACTCAGCTACATTGTTTGATGCTTCAAACTCTAACCTAAACGCAAAGTTGTAGATTTTATTCGAAGGAGAGATGATCACGATGCCTGCACTTTTTCCAATTTTGGAATAAGCCCCGTCAAAGTACATTTGCCAAACTTCATCGATCTTTTCATTTTTAATGTTTTCCTTAATAGGGTCCATGAAATTTGACAAAATAGCATAGTTTCCAAAGTTATCAGTGAAATGAACAAATTCATTTCTGGGCTTCTTAGGGTTTTCGACATGTCGTTTCCTTAGCTTTTCTCTATGGAGAATCACCCTAGTGTTCTCTGATGCAGGTATAGTAGCATATGTCCAATCCATTTGAATGTTCCCACCAAGACTTGCGGCCCATTTTCTGGATAGCAGCATCCCCCAATTATCTGGAACATCTATCACTACCACATCCATCGACATGTCGATATCAGGATACTTGGACAACTTAACTTTTAAATTTAATATTATCCCTACCACTTCAACTTCTCTTGCATCCATAGCACAAACATTATGGTAGGGTCAGGTGACCCTTATATTTAGTTGTTCCATTACTTTTCTTATCATGAAATTTGATGAAGCACCTGAATCTAACATGCAGTTATGAAGGAGGAGGTTGTCAACTAAGAGGGAGACATAAAAAGGCGGATGTTCTTCTCTTCTTGGATCAACACTGTTGAGGACTATAGGCATATCTATAGGTTCAATATGTTCAGCTTCAAATATAGCATTATTATTAGGAAGAGGATCCTCTTTGACAATATTATGAGTTTTACTTTGACTATCCTCTATGGCTTTCAACAACTTTTCTTTTTGACCAGGAATTTTAAGGACATCATTTGCATAAACATGAATCTTAGCACTACTTATCCATTATCCCATATCAACATTTGATTCAGGGATAACAAGGGGATCTGGGAGAGGAGGAGCAGTTACCTTTGGCTTGTATTGTTTAGACGATGATGTCTTCTCCTTTCTTTGATACACTTCTCTCTTGAATCTAGCCTCCTTCATTTCCTTGATTTCTTCCGGAGAAGTCATTACACCATAAAAGTTGGAAAGGAGATCCTTCTCGTAACTGTAATCCGTGGCCTGCTGCCAATGCTAGTTTGATAAAGGATAGGTTTGGCCTACCATATACACATGATCAAACACGCTGGATGTTGTTTCCTGATTACTGACCTCAGCCATTTCATGTTCTATAACCTGGTTTGCGATATAACAAGTCCTTTCTTGGTGGAATTGATCACAATGTCTGCACCATGGAATGACTTCTTCTACCAAGTTAGTTGAGTCTAACTGGTTTGGAATTCTAGGTTCTTGCTGAGGAGATTTCTTCTGATACATCTGATTCTATTTAGGCTGAAAGTTCCTAGGTCCATTATTTCTTTCCATTGTGACTATTCTGTTCTGAATATGATTCAGTTGTACAGAATGATTTGCCATGATTTGGTTTTGACTAGTAATCAATTCTTTTATCATGTTAGTTACCTTTTTCATGGGATATTTAGAGGTTTGATTTTCCTCTAATTCAAGGGATTTTCCCTTCTCTTTGTTGTATGGAGTGTTTCCCCTAGTGTAACCTGGAATGTTGGATTTGCCTGAAGACTACATATTCTTTTATATTTTCTCAGCCAATTCCTGAGCATTTTTTAGATCGACCGACTCTTTGTCCCTTCACTGGTACCTCAAATCACCAATGAAAGCTTTGATATAGGATATGAGGATGGAGGCATCCTTTGGCTTGATTTCTCTAGGGAGGTCCGCAACCACACACCTAAAATTAGTATTAAATTCATCAATGGTTTCATTCTCCATCTTCTTTATGTTATGAAGGGAAGCAAGCAGATGTCTTGGCTCATTATTTTCCCCCCATTTATTCTTAAAACCCTCTAGGAATTCATTATGAATTTTATATGAATCATCATCAAGGTTGGAGTACCATTCCGTAGCATCATCCTCTAAGGATAAAGCAAAGAGCTTCATTTTGGCATCTTCATGGTTATGGGCAGCACCATTGCAATAACTGACCAGGTGCTTATCAAACTTTCGGATGTGAGACTTGGTAGTGATGGCATTATTTCCCTGGAATATGAGGAGCTTCTTCATAGCATCATTTGGAATGTCATGAGGACTACCTACTATCTGATAAAGGCCAGGGGGTTTGAAAAATTCCGTCATTTCTTGAGATTGGAAGGTATGACTCTCTACAAATATGTGATGGATATCTAAGAGGGATTGGTCTCCTAAATTTTCAAGGTTTCTACGAGAATTTTTCCTATTCAATATTTCCCTAATGAACCTTTTGGGATCAGGGAGAGGATTGAATAATTGTCGGTGGTTTCTTCGGGTAGAAATTCTTGAAGGGATGTTAGACAGTGGAGTCGCCAGATGGATCAAGTTTTAATTTTTATGTTTTTTAAAGACTAGATCAATCAATTTTTTTTATCATTTTAGTTGTTTACAAAAAAGTTAAGCAAATTTGTACTCGGGAATAAAAAGATTTATCCCCAGCAACAGCGCCAAAAATGTGTTGCTGCCTTTCATACACCTAGGTCACATGGAAGAAATCTTCAAGCCACTCGGCGTGTCCTTGGGGGCAAGTCTCAAGTCAAGGCTGTCACCTTGTTCTTGACTCCTTCGTTTAGGCTCAACTCCTAACGAATCCAAGATGGGTAGGCCCTATTAAGTTACTAAGGCTAATTACTTAGTATGGTGATGTTAAACTCAATGAATTGCTTAGGAGTTTGAAATTTAACCATAAACAACCATAGATGACAAGATACAAAATGAGCACACAAAAGCACAATGCTGAGACACAATATATATATATATATA